>CM065702.1:1084583-1129583 GCA_017654935.2 Phymorhynchus buccinoides
CAGTAACAAAGGCCTATGGTCAACTGTAATATACTGTCAATACCACCACAGTAACAAAGGCCTATGGTCAACTGTAATATACTGTCAATACCACAGTAACAAAGGCCTATGGTCAACTGTAATATACTGTCAATACCACACAGTAACAAAGGCCTATGGTCAACTGTAATATACTGTCAATACCACCACAGTAACAAAGGCCTATGGTCAACTGTAATATACTGTCAATACCACCACAGTAACAAAGGCCTATGGTCAACTGTAATATACTGTCAATACCACAGTAACAAAGGCCTATGGTCAACTGTAATATACTGTCAATACCACCACAGTAACAAAGGCCTATGGTCAACTGTAATATACTGTCAATACCACAGTAACAAAGGCCTATGGTCAACTGTAATATACTGTCAATACCACACAGTAACAAAGGCCTATGGTCAACTGTAATATACTGTCAATACCACCACAGTAACAAAGGCCTATGGTCAACTGTAATATACTGTCAATACCACACAGTAACAAAGGCCTATGGTCAACTGTAATATACTGTCAATACCACCACAGTAACAAAGGCCTATGGTCAACTGTAATATACTGTCAATACCACAGTAACAAAGGCCTATGGTCAACTGTAATATACTGTCAATACCACCACAGTAACAAAGGCCTATGGTCAACTGTAATATACTGTCAATACCACAGTAACAAAGGCCTATGGTCAACTGTAATATACTGTCAATACCACCACAGTAACAAAGGCCTATGGTCAACTGTAATATACTGTCAATACCACAGTAACAAAGGCCTATGGTCAACTGTAATATACTGTCAATACCATCACAGTAACAAAGGCCTATGGTCAACTGTAATATACTGTCAATATCACAGTAACAAAGGCCTATGGTCAACTGTAATATACTGTCAATACCACAGTAACAAAGGTCTATGGTCAACTGTAATATACTGTCAATACTACCACAGTAACAAAGGCCTATGGTCAACTGTAATATACTGTCAATACCACAGTAACAAAGGCCTATGGTCAACTGTAATATACTGTCAATACCACAGTAACAAAGGCCTATGGTCAACTGTAATATACTGTCAATACCACCACAGTAACAAAGGCCTATGGTCAACTGTAATATACTGTCAATACCATCACAGTAACAAAGGCCTATGGTCAACTGTAATATACTGTCAATACCATCACAGTAACAAAGGCCTATGGTCAACTGTAATATACTGTCAATACCATCACAGTAACAAAGGCCTATGGTCAACTGTAATATACTGTCAATACCACCACAGTAACAAAGGCCTATGGTCAGCTGTAATATACTGTCAATACCACACAGTAACAAAGGCCTATGGTCAACTGTAATATACTGTCAATACCATCACAGTAACAAAGGCCTATGGTCAACTGTAATATACTGTCAATACCACCACAGTAACAAAGGCCTATGGTCAACTGTAATATACTGTCAATACCACCACAGTAACAAAGGCCTATGGTCAACTGTAATATACTGTCAATACCACCACAGTAACAAAGGCCTATGGTCAACTGTAATATACTGTCAATACCACAGTAACAAAGGTCTATGGTCAACTGTAATATACTGTCAATACCACACAGTAACAAAGGCCTATGGTCAACTGTAATATACTGTCAATACCACCACAGTAACAAAGGCCTATGGTCAACTGTAATATACTGTCAATACCACAGTAACAAAGGCCTATGGTCAACTGTAATATACTGTCAATACCACAGTAACAAAGGCCTATGGTCAACTGTAATATACTGTCAATACCACAGTAACAAAGGCCTATGGTCAACTGTAATATACTGTCAATACCACAGTAACAAAGGCCTATGGTCAACTGTAATATACTGTCAATACCACAGTAACAAAGGTCTAGGGTCAACTGTAATATACTGTCAATACCACAGTAACAAAGGCCTATGGTCAACTGTAATATACTGTCAATACCACAGTAACAAAGGCCTATGGTCAACTGTAATATACTGTCAATACCACAGTAACAAAGGCAGGTCAACTGTAATATACTGTCAATACCACAGTAACAAAGGCCTATGGTCAACTGTAATATACTGTCAATACCACAGTAACAAAGGCCTATGGTCAACTGTAATATACTGTCAATACCACAGTAACAAAGGCCTATGGTCAACTGTAATATACTGTCAATACCACCACAGTAACAAAGGCCTATGGTCAACTGTAATATACTGTCAATACCACAGTAACAAAGGCCTATGGTCAACTGTAATATACTGTCAATACCACAGTAACAAAGGTCTAGGGTCAACTGTAATATACTGTCAATACCACAGTAACAAAGGTCTATGGTCAACTGTAATATACTGTCAATACCACCACAGTAACAAAGGCCTATGGTCAACTGTAATATACTGTCAATACCACAGTAACAAAGGCCTATGGTCAACTGTAATATACTGTCAATACCACCACAGTAACAAAGGCCTATGGTCAACTGTAATATACTGTCAATACCACAGTAACAAAGGCCTATGGTCAACTGTAATATACTGTCAATACCACCACAGTAACAAAGGCCTATGGTCAACTGTAATATACTGTCAATACCACAGTAACAAAGGCCTATGGTCAACTGTAATATACTGTCAATACCACCACAGTAACAAAGGCCTATGGTCAACTGTAATATACTGTCAATACCACAGTAACAAAGGCCTATGGTCAACTGTAATATACTGTCAATACCACAGTAACAAAGGCCTATGGTCAACTGTAATATACTGTCAATACCACCACAGTAACAAAGGCCTATGGTCAACTGTAATATACTGTCAATACCACCACAGTAACAAAGGCCTAGGGTCAACTGTAATATACTGTCAATACCACAGTAACAAAGGCCTATGGTCAACTGTAATATACTGTCAATACCACCACAGTAACAAAGGCCTATGGTCAACTGTAATATACTGTCAATACCACAGTAACAAAGGCCTATGGTCAACTGTAATATACTGTCAATACTACCACAGTAACAAAGGCCTATGGTCAACTGTAATATACTGTCAATACCACCACAGTAACAAAGGCCTATGGTCAACTGTAATATACTGTCAATACCACAGTAACAAAGGCCTATGGTCAACTGTAATATACTGTCAATACCACCACAGTAACAAAGGCCTATGGTCAACTGTAATATACTGTCAATACCACAGTAACAAAGGCCTATGGTCAACTGTAATATACTGTCAATACCACCACAGTAACAAAGGCCTATGGTCAACTGTAATATACTGTCAATACCACAGTAACAAAGGCCTATGGTCAACTGTAATATACTGTCAATACCACACAGTAACAAAGGCCTATGGTCAACTGTAATATACTGTCAATACCACAGTAACAAAGGCCTATGGTCAACTGTAATATACTGTCAATACCACCACAGTAACAAAGGCCTATGGTCAACTGTAATATACTGTCAATACCACCACAGTAACAAAGGCCTATGGTCAACTGTAATATACTGTCAATACCACCACAGTAACAAAGGCCTATGGTCAACTGTAATATACTGTCAATACCATCACAGTAACAAAGGCCTATGGTCAACTGTAATATACTGTCAATACCACCACAGTAACAAAGGCCTATGGTCAACTGTAATATACTGTCAATACCACCACAGTAACAAAGGCCTATGGTCAACTGTAATATACTGTCAATACCACAGTAACAAAGGCCTATGGTCAACTGTAATATACTGTCAATACCACCACAGTAACAAAGGCCTATGGTCAACTGTAATATACTGTCAATACCACAGTAACAAAGGCCTATGGTCAACTGTAATATACTGTCAATACCACAGTAACAAAGGCCTATGGTCAACTGTAATATACTGTCAATACCACCACAGTAACAAAGGCCTATGGTCAACTGTAATATACTGTCAATACAACAGTAACAAAGGCCTATGGTCAACTGTAATATACTGTCAATACCACAGTAACAAAGGCCTATGGTCAACTGTAATATACTGTCAATACCACCACAGTAACAAAGGCCTATGGTCAACTGTAATATACTGTCAATACCACAGTAACAAAGGCCTATGGTCAACTGTAATATACTGTCAATACCATCACAGTAACAAAGGCCTATGGTCAACTGTAATATACTGTCAATACCACAGTAACAAAGGCCTATGGTCAACTGTAATATACTGTCAATACCATCACAGTAACAAAGGCCTATGGTCAACTGTAATATACTGTCAATACCACAGTAACAAAGGCCTATGGTCAACTGTAATATACTGTCAATACCACCACAGTAACAAAGGCCTATGGTCAACTGTGATATACTGTCAATACCATCACAGTAACAAAGGCCTATGGTCAACTGTAATATACTGTCAATACCACAGTAACAAAGGCCTATGGTCAACTGTAATATACTGTCAATACCACCACAGTAACAAAGGCCTATGGTCAACTGTAATATACTGTCAATACCACCACAGTAACAAAGGCCTATGGTCAACTGTAATATACTGTCAATACCACAGTAACAAAGGCCTATGGTCAACTGTAATATACTGTCAATACCACAGTAACAAAGGCCTATGGTCAACTGTAATATACTGTCAATACCACAGTAACAAAGGCCTATGGTCAACTGTAATATACTGTCAATACCACAGTAACAAAGGCCTATGGTCAACTGTAATATACTGTCAATACCACAGTAACAAAGGCCTATGGTCAACTGTAATATACTGTCAATACCATCACAGTAACAAAGGTCTATGGTCAACTGTAATATACTGTCAATACCACAGTAACAAAGGCCTATGGTCAACTGTAATATACTGTCAATACCATCACAGTAACAAAGGTCTATGGTCAACTGTAATATACTGTCAATACCACAGTAACAAAGGCCTATGGTCAACTGTAATATACTGTCAATACCACCACAGTAACAAAGGCCTATGGTCAACTGTGATATACTGTCAATACCATCACAGTAACAAAGGCCTATGGTCAACTGTAACATACTGTCAATATCACAGTAACAAAGGCCTATGGTCAACTGTAATATACTGTCAATACCACAGTAACAAAGGCCTATGGTCAACTGTAATATACTGTCAATACCACCACAGTAACAAAGGCCTAGGGTCAACTGTAATATACTGTCAATACACACAGTAACAAAGGCCTATGGTCAACTGTAATATACTGTCAATACCACACAGTAACAAAGGCCTATGGTCAACTGTGATATACTGTCAATACCACCACAGTAACAAAGGCCTATGGTCAACTGTAATATACTGTCAATACCACCACAGTAACAAAGGCCTATGGTCAACTGTAATATACTGTCAATACCACAGTAACAAAGGCCTATGGTCAACTGTAATATACTGTCAATACCACAGTAACAAAGGCCTAGGGTCATCTGTAATATACTGTCAATACCACACAGTAACAAAGGCCTATGGTCAACTGTAATATACTGTCAATACCACAGTAACAAAGGCCTATGGTCATCTGTAATATACTGTCAATACCACCACAGTAACAAAGGCCTAGGGTCATCTGTAATATACTGTCAATACCACAGTAACAAAGGCCTAGGGTCATCTGTAATATACTGTCAATACCACAGTAACAAAGGCCTATGGTCATCTGTAATATACTGTCAATACCACAGTAACAAAGGCCTATGGTCAACTGTAATATACTGTCAATACCATCACAGTAACAAAGGCCTATGGTCAACTGTAATATACTGTCAATACCACAGTAACAAAGGCCTATGGTCATCTGTAATATACTGTCAATACCACAGTAACAAAGGCCTATGGTCAACTGTAATATATTGTCCATACCACCAGACAGTTATAAATATTAAGTTCAAACTCTCATTGCGCTCTCCCAGTTCCGTCGAGTTTATAGCCTTCATAGGCTCCTTCGACGTACGAATTCAGATCCAGATCCAGAATGAATTGTCCCTGTTTCAAGCACTAGGACAACCCTACATTGTTGGTATATAGTAATAAATAAATGATAATTATTATGATAATTGTAATGATAATGATCCCTGTTTCAGGACATTCGCTTCAAGCACAAGGACAAAGGCAAGGACAGCCAGGTCTACAGGACCACGATTCTTCAGGATAAACACTGGAAAATACAACAGGTGAATAAGGAAGTAACGATTCTTCAGCATAAACACTGGAAAATACAACAGGTGAATAAGGAAGTAACGATTCTTCAGCATAAACACTGGAAAATACAACAGGTGAATAAGGAAGTAACGATTCTTCAGCATAAACAATGGAAAATACAACAGGTGAATAAGGAAGTAACGATTCTTCAGCATAAACACTGGAAAATACAACAGGTGAATAAGGAAGTAACGATTCTTCAGCATAAACAATGGAAAATACAACAGGTGAATAAGGAATTAACGATTCTTCACCATAAACAATGGAAAATACAACAGGTGAATAAGGAAGTAACGATTCTTCATAAACACTGGAAAATACAACAGGTGAATAAGGAAGTAACGATTCTTCACCATAAACACTGGAAAATACAACAGGTGAATAAGGAAGTAACGATTCTTCACCATAAACAATGGAAAATACAACAGGTGAATAAGGAAGTAACGATTCTTCACCATAAACAATGGAAAATACAACAGGTGAATAAGGAATTAACGATTCTTCACCATAAACAATGGAAAATACAACAGGTGAATAAGGAAGTAACGATTCTTCACCATAAACAATGGAAAATACAACAGGTGAATAAGGAAGTAACGATTCTTCACCATAAACAATGGAAAATACAACAGGTGTGTCACGAAATCCCCCGCTCGATCTTGATCAGAGATCGGGAGAGGGAAAGCGTGAACCCCGAGGAGAGTCTCGCACGCCCAAACAGACAAACTCACAGGAGAAGGCACACGCGCACACCAGAAATACAATACAAAACAAGACTATTTATTATAATCAAGCAGACACACACTTACACAATTCAATACATTCAACGTTTAACAAATTATCTACATAATATACATGGCATTCAAAAGTTTGTCCAAGGAATAAACTAAAGCCGGCAACTTGACTAATTAACTAAAAGAAAGTTTGTATGCAGAAACACAAATTGAAGAGAAAACGACGAAAGGGCAGACGAAGAAGAGATGTCCAACAAAACAAACAGCAGAGCGTCCGAAGAAGAGGAAGAAGAAGACAGGGGGAAAACTAAAGTCAGTAGAAGAAAAGCTGACGCCCCTCCTAGGGCAGACTACAGCAGCTGAAACGGAAGAGGAGAAACGGCAGAGGTCGCCTCCAGACTCCTCAACAGGAACGGTCGACCCAAACCCACAGACAGGCCCACGGATCGAAACACGGGGCCAGACGGAAAAGCGGGCGGCCTCTCACAGCCGGAAACGGGGAAAAGTGGTTGACCGAGCGGTCAACCAGGCAGCAACAGGTCAGGTCGGGAACACGACCAAAGGCACCACAGGAACCCAGGAACACTGGTACCCAGGTACCCAGGTGCAGGTACACAGGTACATGATCAGGTTCAGGACTGTAGGAAAAACCAAAACAAAAACCTGGTTTTGAACACCCAGAGTAACAACAGTTTTGTGTTTCCCCAAAAACAAATTCCCCAGCAGTCCTCTTCAGGGATGTAAAAACCCACCCTCTTTAAACTTGGTTCTCTCCAAGAACCCCAAAACGCTGAACAACATGTTCTTTACAATCTTTTACACACGACTCAGTCTAGGGGTAATATTTCATCAAAAGGATTAACTAAAAAGTTTGACTTTTTTCTGGTACAACAAGGCTTTCATACATTTAGAAAATTCCAGCTTTTCAAATACAAAAATTAACAATTAAATTCTGAAAATTTTACAGCTTTTCAGATACAAGAATGGACACTTAAATTCTTCTGAAAATATTACATAAAATTTCACCACCAAAAATATGTCTTTTCCATTCTCATTTCTTCCAGAAGGCGGATGAACTACAGGAAAATAATGTATTTCCCCAAAATAACATCCACAATGTTCTTCAAAAAGTCAAAAAGCCTTGAAAACATTAATGCCACTTTCTCTCAAAAATGAAAACAGAAACGGGGATGAACGCTTTACAAAGCCCCTATCAGCATAGCTAGAAGCGCAACTGGAATAACCCTCTGTTATCCAGCTCTCCGCAGAGTCTCTTCACACCTAATTCAGCTAGGACGACGGCCGCAAGATTAAACATAGGCCGCGAGGTTAAACATAGGCTGCGAGATTAAACATAGGCCGCGAGGCCCACTATTTCCGAAACCGAACCGCGCCCCAAATGCCCAAGAATGGAGCTCACAAGTCAAGCTTTCGGAAAAGAGCACACCCAACTTGGGTTATCTCCCGCAACAAAAAATAACACGCGTGCATGCATTTAGGATTCTGAATCTCTGTGAGCCCAAATACACGTTTTGCACTGAAAAATGACTTGTACGGCCTAAGCACACAAATGGCGAGTAAAAATATTGATTAAAAAATATGTGCTGAGTTCAAGTACCAAATTCTACAACCGGCAAAACCTATCCAACTGACAAGTCACGACCCACCCAGCCAGTATCTTAACACCTTATGCTAAAATCAAGAAAATAATAAGAAAATGAACCAAAGAAAACACACACAAATACACATGTTAGTAAACCTATAACTAGCTATTCTACATTGTTACGCGCGCGTTGTTGTACGACTTTTAACAGGATTAATACTAATTTTATGAAGCTACTGACCAAACTTCCAAGGGGCGGAATGAAGAAGAAGAATCCTCCCCACAAGACAGTCGCAGCTCTGGTCTCACCAAGGGCTCAAGGTAAGCACGAGCAGGTAAAAGGGGGTTCCAGACCGGCCACAGCTTTCTTCCAGGACTCCAGTGAACGCCAGGGACGATGACGGGGAAGGGAGGTGGATGAGGAACCAAATAAAAAGGGTGAAGATGGCGATGAGGATGAAGAGAAGAGACGATTTCAGCCGAAGCTCAACAGCTTCGCTACCCCCACATCTAAGCCTCATGCAGGGTAAAAAGTTGAATACAGGATCCTTCAGGGACGTGGCCCTCACCACACCTCAGCACTGGGCGGCCGTAGGTGGAAAAAGAATGACAAGGAGAAAGGATGAAGCGATGAAACGATGTAGACTAACTGAAGGAAAAATATGGAGTGACGTTCGACCGGTTTAAAGCTCATGAAGTCGCAAGTTGAATGTGCACGCATTTCATGGGTAGGTTGTCTCCCTTAGTGTGTGTCAAGAAGGGGAAAGACCTCGGGGTCCTTTGTGATCGAGTGGTAGACGGTGCCTTTCTCTGTCTGTTCGGGAAGAACATGTCACAGACTTGTGACAAGGTGAATACTGCCCTAAACCAAGGAATAAGGAATTAACGATTCTTCAGCATTGTTGTATTTCTTGGCACACCTAAATTAACCCACTCCAGGAAGGTTCCACACATTCGCAACACACACAGGGACATCTTTACTGACCATTTAACTGGTGGCAAGGTGTTGTAGCCCGCACCGGGAGAGCGCCGGGGGCTGTCACGTTCGGTCCTGTAGACTGTAGTAGCAGTGTAGCCCGCACCGGGAGAGCGCCTGGGGCTGTCACGTTCGGTTAGTCTTGTTCGGTGTCGAAGGTCTTGGATGGTCTTCTTCGTTGGTCTGAAGGTCTTCTTCGTTAGTCTGAAGGTCTTCTTCGGTAGTTTTCTTATCGTCTTGGGTCGACGCCGCAGAGCTGGAGATGTGGGTTGTCGTCTCTCAGACAGCTCAATACGGAATGCCGTCTAGGCCAATGTAGCACCCGAAGCAATTCAGTGAGTACACCGACGTCACAACCGCTTCCGGTGCACAGAATATACGCACAGCACACAGAACGAAACATACGAAACATACACCACAGGTGCGACACAACACTCCCCCCAACCTTATGATGAAAGTCCTTCAGCCGGGGGAACAGTTAAAATAACACAAATGTCCGACCTAGGTGAATACTCAAAACCCCAGAGAAATAGGGTCTCAAATTCAGTTACAAACCACTGCTGCAACTGACTAACTCATACAGGTTAAATGACAAATGAACCAAAGACTATGGTTAGGTCATACACCCTATATTCAGGTTAAATTATTCTGTCCTGAATAAACCAAACACACAGGTAAGATCATCAAACTAAATATCAAGTTAAATGATGCCCAAGTTAACCGCACCTAACCCAAGTACGTTTATACAATATATATATATATATATATATACACTTCAAAAATGGTCACTCCTAGACCAAATGCGTTTTAGCACAATATATTTACAAGTCAAGTTGAACTTAAAACAAACCAAATATAATGTATAGTCACATAATGTCACATTCAAGTTGGTCTCAAGTCAGGTACGGTTACAATGAGGTCAGGTTACAGTCAGGTAGGAGACATGTCCGGAAGAGGTAGGGGCAGCCCTGAATGGAACTACCCGGCTAGCAGAAAAGAACTAGAGTGTTCTGAGTGGTGGTTTCCAGCAAGTCCTCAGCCGACAAAGACAGATGGGGTGCCACACACGCCGCGACCGAGTACAGCTGACTCAGAGCTGACCAACCTTCCCCAGGAATGGTGAAATGAGGTGCATCGGTCTCCAGGAGAATCCGACTCAGATGCACACTCTGCAGTGCCATCTTTTGAGCCGGGTTGAACCGGTTTACCTGACGAGTGAATCCACAGTAGGTTTGAGGGTAAGCCGTTGTCCATAGCTCAAGAGCTCTGGTGTCCCCATTGAAACAGTGCAAATAGATCTTTTGACCCTTGGGGATCTTTACCTTCTGCACCAGGTGCAAGAGAACAACATAAGCTTCGATAGCATTGCTGATGTCTAGCCCCCTACAGTGGAACACCAACACATGTTCATCTCTGGCCAAAGAGAGGATCTTTAGGATATCCTCAGCCTGTTTGGACCAGGTCACAACATCCGTCGTGTAGTCCAATCCGATCTCCCCTAAGACCTTCACCCTGGGGTTGGAGAGTAGCCCACGAAGCCTGCTGATAGCTTGTTGTCGCTGACGTTCCGTGTATCTGGAGGAATGTTTTGGGTGGAATCCAACAGCCACCACCAAGTTCGGGGGAAACATGGCCAGATCCGCAAGTGTCGGGTAAGAGTACGGATCACAGAATGAGGTGCAAGCACCCTCCATCTGGACCTCCTCACCCGAACGCACAGGGGTATTGGCCAAGACTTTGTCCACACCAGAACCTGGGGGCAAGGACATGAAAGCCACCGTTCTGTCCAGGTGGAAATGAGCATCAAATGCTCTTGGCTTAGGTGGCGCCTGCGTTGTTAGCTCTTTTGCTGACGCCGGTTGTTTTTGGCGCCAGTGTTCCCGCCACGTTGGAATCATCAGTACCACCATCACCAAGCCGATCCGCCAATGGATCAGACTGGAGATGGTGGGAGGGAACAATGTTGGGCTAGATTGGGGATCTTCTCCCAACATTTGGCCAACAGATCTCATGGCTTGTATCTCACTCTCAGAGAGTGAGGCATTGCTCAAGAGAGAGTTTGCCAATGTGTCTTGAATTTTGACCTTGTCCAGTAATTCCTGCCACCCTGTCGCATTAGTCACTAACCAGGCCCTAGCCTGGATCAACGCCTGATATCTATCTGCCAGCACACTACCTGAGTCCGGTGGAAGACCATCATGGTACACTCCCGGCAGATGACATTCAGATCGTCTTCTGGTCCGGCCCGGAGTGTGCTGCTTCAGTGCCGGACCTCAAGCAGCATGCGCTGGGACAGGACAGACAGACTCCGGGGCAGAAGGAGCCGCGAAGGTCACGGACAAACCAGGCCCATACGGAGTGTAGACTCCCACCACAGACTCTGACCTTCTGTCACATTTCGAGGCAGAGGAGGACTCAGACCTAGACGCGGCACTAGACCTCGCTTCAGACTCAGCCCTCTTACCTCGGTTCCGCTTCCTCCCACGGCTACAGGGTTTTCTGCCACCTGGAGTTGACTGACCATGGCCCGAAAATTGCCACCGGCCCGGAAGTGCCCATCCATTCTCTCCTTACCCTTTATCCCACTTCTGACACCAATGTTGTATTTCTTGGCACACCTAAATTAACCCACTCCAGGAAGGTTCCACACATTCGCAACACACACAGGGACATCTTTACTGACCATTTAACTGGTGGCAAGGTGTTGTAGCCCGCACCGGGAGAGCGCCGGGGGCTGTCACGTTCGGTCCTGTAGACTGTAGTAGCAGTGTAGCCCGCACCGGGAGAGCGCCGGGGGCTGTCACGTTCGGTTAGTCTTGTTCGGTGTCGAAGGTCTTGGTTGGTCTTCTTCGTTGGTCTGAAGGTCTTCTTCATTAGTCTGAAGGTCTTCTTCGGTAGTTTTCTTATCGTCTTGGGTCGACGCCGCAGAGCTGGAGATGTGGGTTGTCGTCTCTCAGACAGCTCAATACGGAATGCCGTCTAGGCCAATGTAGCACCCGAAGCAGAGGACAATTCAGTGAGTACACCGACGTCACAACCGCTTCCGGTGCACAGAATATACGCACAGCACACAGAACGAAACATACAAAACACACCACAGGTGCGACACAACAGCATAAACAGTGGAAGATACGACAGATGAATACTGCCCTAAACCAAGGAATAAGGAATTGTGTGTGTGTTCTTTTATTATTACTAGCGCAACGCCTAGTACTGGCAATGCACCGTACTGAACGCCTAGTAACGGTAACACCAAGTACTGGTAACGCTGAGTACAGCAAATTTGAAGCGATTTGGTTAAGAAACGGCGGAGTTATAAGGCCCCGTTTCCCATTGGCGCTGCTCTGAGAGTGACGCGCTCTCCCGATTCTCTTCCAATTTGCTGCCAGGCTTTGCCCGGGCCATAGCAAGCATGACAGCAAATTTGAGGCGATTCGGTTAAGAAACGGCGGAGTTATTCATGAGAAGGTGAAGCGGCATATATTCTGAACCGATTCGCTTCCGGTTTGGCACACCGATAGTCACCGTCCCCGGTCATCTACCTGCCAAATGTGAAGGCAATCGGTCCAGAAATGCCGGAGATACGGGCACCGAGAGTCCGGCGGATGCTCGTTTCGCGCATTTGCGAAACCACGCAAATGACACGGCCCCCCCCCCCCCCCCCACACACACACACACTTGGCTTTTTACTATATGATTTTATCATCATATAGGCCCTTGAAAAAGGACAAAGATTTGTGTGTTGATCATGAATAATGTGTTTCTAGGATCAATCTTCACAATATGGAATTTTACTGGTGTTGCCATCATACATGAGATGAGAATAATATGTAACACACAATCCATCATACATGATCCATGAGATGAGAATAGTATGTAACACACAATCCATCATACATGATTGAGATGAGAATAATATGTAACACACAATCCATCATACATGATCCATGAGATGAGAATAGTATGTAACACACAATCCATCATACATGATCCATGAGATGAGAATAATATGTAACACACAATCCATCATACATGATCCATGAGATGAGAATAGTATGTAACACACAATCCATCATACATGATCCATGAGATGAGAATAGTATGTAACACACAATCCATCATACATGATTGAGATGAGATAATATGTAACACACAATCCATCATACATGAGATGAGAATAGTATGTAACACACAATCCATCATACATGATCCATGAGATGAGAATAGTATGTAACACACAATCCATCATACATGATCCATGAGATGAGAATAATATGTAACACAATCCATCATTCATGATTGAGATGAGAATAGTATGTAACGCACAATCCATCATTCATGATTGAGATGAGAATAATATGTAACACACAATCCATCGTACATGATTGAGATGAGAATAGTATGTAACACACAATCCATCATACATGAGATGAGAATAGTATGTAACACGTACAATCCATCATACATGATCCATGAGATGAGAATAATATGTAACACACAATCCATCATACATGATCCATGAGATGAGAATAATATGTAACACACAATCCATCATACATGATCCATGAGATGAGAATAATATGTAACACACAATCCATCATACATGAGATGAGAATAATATGCAACACACAATCCATCATACATGATCCATGAGATGAGAATAGTATGTAACACACAATCCATCATACATGATTGAGATGAGAATAGTATGTAACACACAATCCATCATACATGAGATGAGAATAGTATGTAACACAATCCATCATACATGATTGAGATGAGAATAATATGTAACACACAATCCATCATACATGATCCAATAGATGAGAATAGTATGTAACACACAATCCATCATTCATGATTGAGATGAGAATAGTATGTAACACACAATCCATCATTCATGATTGAGATGATAATAGTATGTAACACACAATCCATCATACATCAGATGAGAATAGTATGTAACACACAATCCATCATACATGATTGAGATGAGAATAGTATGTAACACACAAGAATAGTATGTAACACAATCCATCATACACGAGATGAGAATAATATGTAACACACAATCCATCATACATGATCCATGAGATGAGAATAATATGTAACACAATCCATCATACATGATCCATGAGATGAGAATAATATGTAACACACAATCCATCATACATGATCCAATGGATGAGAATAATATGTAACACACAATCCATCATACATGAGATGAGAATAATATGTAACACACAATCCATCATACACGAGATGAGAATAATATGTAACACACAATCCATCATACATGATCCATGAGATGAGAATAGTATGTAACACACAATCCATCATACATGAGATGAGAATAGTATGTAACACACAATCCATCATACATGATTGAGATGAGAATAATATGCAACACACAATCCATCATACATGAGATGAGAATAGTATGTAACACAATCCATCATACATGATCCATGAGATGAGAATAATATGCAACACACAATCCATCATACATGAGATGAGAATAGTATGTAACACAATCCATCATACATGATTGAGATGAGAATAGTATGTAACACACAATCCATCATACATGATCCATGAGATGAGAATAATATGTAACACAATCCATCATACATGATCCATGAGATGAGAATAATATGTAACACACAATCCATCATACATGATTGAGATGAGAATAATATGTAACACACAATCCATCATACATGAGATGAGAATAGTATGTAACACACAATCCATCATACATGATCCATGAGATGAGAATAATATGTAACACACCATCATACATGATACATGAGATGAGAATAGTATGTAACACACAATCCATCATACATGAGATGAGAATAATATGTAACACACAATCCATCATACATGATCCATGAGATGAGAATAATATGTAACACAATCCATCATACACGAGATGAGAATAATATGTAACACACAATCCATCATACATGATCCATGAGATGAGAATAATATGTAACACACAATCCATCATACATGATCCATGAGATGAGAATAATATGTAACACACAATCCATCATACATGATCTATGAGATGAGAATAGTATGTAACACAATCCATCATACATGATCTATGAGATGAGAATAGTATGTAACACACAATCCATCATACATGATCCAATAGATGAGAATAATATGTAACACACAATCCATCATACATGATCTATGAGATGAGAATAATATGTAACACACAATCCATCATACATGATCCATGAGATGAGAATAATATGTAACACACAATCCATCATACATGATCTATGAGATGAGAATAGTATGTAACACAATCCATCATACATGATCTATGAGATGAGAATAGTATGTAACACACAATCCATCATACATGATCCAATAGATGAGAATAATATGTAACACACAATCCATCATACATGATCTATGAGATGAGAATAATATGTAACACACAATCCATCATACATGATCCATGAGATGAGAATAATATGTAACACACAATCCATCATACATGATCCATGAGATGAGAATAATATGTAACACACAATCCATCATACATGATCCAATAGATGAGAATAATATGTAACACACAATCCATCATACATGATCTATGAGATGAGAATAATATGTAACACACAATCCATCATACATGATCCATGAGATGAGAATAATATGTAACACAATCCATCATACATGATCCATGAGATGAGAATAATATGTAACACACAATCCATCATACATGATCCATGAGATGAGAATAGTATGTAACACACAATCCATCATACATGATCCATGAGATGAGAATAGTATGTAACACGTACAATCCATCAAACAGGGCAATTTCTTGGTTTTTCTATCATACATGGGTGTCAGAGTTACACGTAAGCACATAAATGCACTTTTTCTATTTGACAAAAAAGAAGAGAAAAAAAAGAAAAAAAGCATACGATCATGTAGTTTGGTAGACTTTCTTCTCGTGCACACGGTGAAAACGAAAGAAGTTTGTAGCGCGAATACATTCCCTTGACTGAATTTTGTAAGCTTATCTGTGGTTGGCCAGTTACGTCCAATAGCAGTGCGCCATTTTCACGTGTTCTGCTGCTTCCTCTGTGTCATTTCAAAAGAGGATTTGGATGTTTTCAAAGCTGTTGAGTGAATGTTTCATCTTCAGCCATGAAAATGATGCATCACAGATTCACACCATAGATGTGAAGAAAGAGGAGATTGACAAAGGATACCTACACAGATGATGCATCACAGATTCACACCATAGAAGTGAAGAAAGAGGAGATTGACAAAGGATACCTACACAGATGATACATCACAGATTCACACCATAGATGTGAAGAAAGAGGAGATTGACAAAGGATGCCTACACAAATGATGCATCACAGATTCACACCATAGATGTGAAGAAAGAAGATTGACAAAGGATGCCTACACAAATGATGCATCACAGATTCACACCATAGATGTGAAGAAAGAAGATTGACAAAGGATACCTACACAGATGATGCATCACAGATTCACACCATAGATGTGAAGAAAGAAGATTGACAAAGGATGCCTACACAAATGATGCATCACAGATTCACACCATAGATGTGAAGAAAGAAGATTGACAAAGGATGCCTACACAAATGATGCATCACAGATTCACACCATAGATGTGAAGAAAGAGGAGATTGACAAAGGATGCCTACACAGATGATGCATCACAGATTCACACCATAGATGTGAAGAAAGAGGAGATTGACAAAGGATGCCTACACAGATGATACATCACAGATTCACACCATAGATGTGAAGAAAGAAGATTGACAAAGGATGCCTACACAAATGATACATCACAGATTCACACCATAGATGTGAAGAAAGAGGAGATTGACAAAGGATACCTACACAGATGATGCATCACAGATTCACACCATAGATGTGAAGAAAGAGGAGATTGACAAAGGATACCTACACAGATGATACATCACAGATTCACACCATAGATGTGAAGAAAGAAGATTGACAAAGGATGCCTACACAGATGATACATCACAGATTCACACCATAGATGTGAAGAAAGAAGATTGACAAAGGATACCTACACAGATGATGCATCACAGATTCACACCATAGATGTGAAGAAAGAGGAGATTGACAAAGGATACCTACACAGATGATGCATCACAGATTCACACCATAGATGTGAAGAAAGAAGATTGACAAAGGATGCCTACACAGATGATGCATCACAGATTCACACCATAGATGTGAAGAAAGAGGAGATTGACAAAGGATACCTACACAGATGATGCATCACAGATTCACACCATAGATGTGAAGAAAGAAGATTGACAAAGGATGCCTACACAGATGATGCATCACAGATTCACACCATAGATGTGAAGAAAGAGGAGATTGACAAAGGATGCCTACACAAATGATGCATCACCGATTCACACCATAGATGTGAAGAAAGAGGAGATTGACAAAGGATACCTACACAAATGATGCATCACAGATTCACACCATAGATGTGAAGAAAGAAGATTGACAAAGGATGCCTACACAGATGATACATCACAGATTCACACCATAGATGTGAAGAAAGAGGAGATTGACAAAGGATGCCTACACAAATGATGCATCACAGATTCACACCATAGATGTGAAGAAAGAAGATTGACAAAGGATCACAGCCTACACAAATGATGCATCACAGATTCACACCATAGATGTGAAGAAAGAGGAGATTGACAAAGGATACCTACACAAATGATGCATCACAGATTCACACCATAGATGTGAAGAAAGAAGATTGACAAAGGATGCCTACACAAATGATGCATCACAGATTCACACCATAGATGTGAAGAAAGAAGATTGACAAAGGATGCCTACACAAATGATACATCACAGATTCACACCATAGACGTGAAGAAAGAGGAGATTGACAAAGGATACCTACACAAATGATGCATCACAGATTCACACCATAGATGTGAAGAAAGAGGAGATTGACAAAGGATACCTACACAAATGATGCATCACAGATTCACACCATAGAAGTGAAGAAAGAGGAGATTGACAAAGGATACCTACACAAATGATGCATCACAGATTCACACCATAGAAGTGAAGAAAGAGGAGATTGACAAAGGATACCTACACAAATGATGCATCACAGATTCACACCATAGATGTGAAGAAAGAGGAGATTGACAAAGGATGCCTACACAAATGATACATCACAGATTCACACCATAGATGTGAAGAAAGAGGAGATTGACAAAGGATACCTACACAGATGATGCATCACAGATTCACACCATAGATGTGAAGAAAGAAGATTGACAAAGGATACCTACACAGATGATGCATCACAGATTCACACCATAGATGTGAAGAAAGAAGATTGACAAAGGATGCCTACACAGATGATGCATCACAGATTCACACCATAGATGTGAAGAAAGAGGAGATTGACAAAGGATGCCTACACAGATGATGCATCACAGATTCACACCATAGATGTGAAGAAAGAGGAGATTGACAAAGGATACCTACACAAATGATGCATCACAGATTCACACCATAGATGTGAAGAAAGAGGAGATTGACAAAGGATGCCTACACAAATGATGCATCACAGATTCACACCATAGATGTGAAGAAAGAAGATTGACAAAGGATACCTACACAAATGATGCATCACAGATTCACACCATAGATGTGAAGAAAGAAGATTGACAAAGGATACCTACACAAATGATGCATCACAGATTCACACCATAGATGTGAAGAAAGAGGAGATTGACAAAGGATACCTACACAGATGATGCATCACAGATTCACACCATAGATGTGAAGAAAGAGGAGATTGACAAAGGATGCCTACACAAATGATGCATCACAGATTCACACCATAGATGTGAAGAAAGAGGAGATTGACAAAGGATACCTACACAGATGATACATCACAGATTCACACCATAGATGTGAAGAAAGAAGATTGACAAAGGATGCCTACACAAATGATGCATCACAGATTCACACCATAGATGTGAAGAAAGAGGAGATTGACAAAGGATGCCTACACAAATGATACATCACAGATTCACACCATAGATGTGAAGAAAGGGGAGATTGACAAAGGATGCCTACACAAATGATGCATCACAGATTCACACACATAGATGTGAAGAAAGAAGATTGACAAAGGATGCCTACACAAATGATGCATCACAGATTCACACCATAGATGTGAAGAAAGAAGATTGACAAAGGATGCCTACACAGATTTGGCACACCATAGATGTGATGAAACTGCCGGACATGTACAGATCCTGTAGACACCTGCAACACAAGACATTCAGGTAGTAGTTGGTCCTTTAATGAAGCTCAACATACAGACGTTTCGTATGATACAGACGTTATCAATGTAAAAAGAAAGACTGACAGACAGCAAGCAAATAGTAAGAGTTCAAAATAGAAAGAGAAGACAGTTAAAATTAAGCCTCTCCTCCCCGGTCCGCCCCTCATGGGATGCATGATGAGCCATACAATGCAGTAACTAGGGTCGCTGTGACTGCCCAGAATGTCCTGAGGACAAGAGGGAAAGTGACCCTTCGTTTGCCCCTCTTGCCCCATCGTTCCTATTGCAATTGCATTCCTTTAAGGAATTGCCCCCCTTGTACTTTGTGCTTTAAGGAATTGCTTATGGTGCTTGTACTGGCAGCATTGTGTTTAAATCATATGCTGATATTCTTGTTTGGAAATGTGCAGTGCTTATGCATAGTATTTTTGTGTGTGTGGTGTGTGTGTGCGCGCTACCTGCGCTTGTGTTGCTACGATTGGTCCTAGTGTGTGTGTGTGTGTGAAAAATGTGAGCTCCTTTTGATACTTAGTAGTATCTCTCTCAACTTTGTCATGAATATTGCCCTACTTTTCTTTTCTTTTTCCTAGAAATGATATCTACTCAGTCTTCCTTTTATATCTTAATTTCAACTCAGTGGGCTTCTCTTTCTATGTTGAACTCTTACTGTGGGCCTTGCATCTCTGATCATACATGTTCATAAAAAACAATGAACTCTTACTATTTCACTGTGGGCCTCTCACATCTCTGTCATACATGTTCATTTTACAATGATAACATCTATGATCATCATACAAAACGTCTGTATGTTGATCAGCCTCAATAAAAGGACCTCTCACATCTCTGATCATACATGTTCATGAAATGTCTTACTGTGGGCCTCTCACATCTCTGATCATACATGTTCATTGGTCCTACTGTGGGCCTCTCACATCTCTGATCATACATGTTCATGCACAATGTCTTACTGAAAAATGTGATGTTGCTGAATACATGTTCATAAAAACAATGTCTTACTGTGGGCCTCTCACATCTCTGATCATACATGTTCATCAAAAACAATGTCTTACTGTGGGCCTCTCACATCTCTGATCATACATGTTCATAAAAAACAATGTCTTACTGTGGGCCTCTCACATCTCTGATCATACATGTTCATCAAAGACAATGTCTTACTGTGGGCCTCTCACATCTCTGATCATACATGTTCATCAAAAACAATGTATTACTGTGGGCCTCTCACATCTCTGATCATACATGTTCATCAAAAACAATGTCTTACTGTGGGCCTCTCACATCTCTGATCATACATGTTCATAATGTCTTACTGTGGGCCTCTCACATCTCTGATCATACATGTTCATCAAAAACAATGTGGGGCATCTCTGATCATACATGTTCATCAAAAACAATGTCTTACTGTGGGCCTCTCACATCTCTGATCATACATGTTCATCAAAAACAATGTCTTACTGTGGGCCTCTCACATCTCTGATCATACATGTTCATCAAAAACAATGTTACTGTGGGCCTCTCACATCTCTGATCATACATGTTCATCAAAAACAATGTCTTACTGTGGGCCTCTCACATCTCTGATCATACATGTTCATAAAAAACAATGTGTTACTGTGGGCCTCTCACATCTCTGATCATACATGTTCATCAAAAACAATGTCATTACTGTGGGCCTCTCACATCTCTGATCATACATGTTCATAAAAAACAATGTCTTACTGTGGGCCTCTCACATCTCTGATCATACATGTTCATCAAAACAATGTCTTACTGTGGGCCTCTCACATCTCTGATCATACATGTTCATAAAAAACAATGTCTTACTGTGGGCCTCTCACATCTCTGATCATACATGTTCATAAAAACAATGTGTGGGCCTCTCACATCTCTGATCATACATGTTCATCAAAAACAATGTATTACTGTGGGCCTCTCACATCTCTGATCATACATGTTCATAAAAACAATGTCTTACTGTGGGCCTCTCACATCTCTGATCATACATGTTCATAAAAACAATGTCTTACTGTGGGCCTCTCACATCTCTGATCATACATGTTCATAAAAAACAATGTCTTACTGTGGGCCTCTCACATCTCTGATCATACATGTTCATCAAAAAACAATGTTCATCAAAAACAATGTTACTGTGGGCCTCTCACATCTCTGATCATACATGTTCATCAAAAACAATGTCTTACTGTGGGCCTCTCACATCTCTGATCATACATGTTCATCAAAAACAATGTCTTACTGTGGGCCTCTCACATCTCTGATCATACATGTTCATAAAAACAATGTCTTACTGTGGGCCTCTCACATCTCTGATCATACATGTTCATCAAAAACAATGTCTTACTGTGGGCCTCTCACATCTCTGATCATACATGTTCATCAAAAACAATGTCTTACTGTGGGCCTCTCACATCTCTGATCATACATGTTCATCAAAAACAATGTACTTACTGTGGGCCTCTCACATCTCTGATCATACATGTTCATCAAAAACAATGTATTACTGTGGGCCTCTCACATCTCTGATCATACATGTTCATAAAAACAATGTATTACTGTGGGCCTCTCACATCTCTGATCATACATGTTCATCAAAAACAATGTATTACTGTGGGCCTCTCACATCTCTGATCATACATGTTCATAAAAACAATGTATTACTGTGGGCCTCTCACATCTCTGATCATACATGTTCATCAAAAACAATGTATTACTGTGGGCCTCTCACATCTCTGATCATACATGTTCATCAAAAACAATGTATTACTGTGGGCCTCTCACATCTCTGATCATACATGTTCATCAAAAACAATGTCTTACTGTGGGCCTCTCACATCTCTGATCATACATGTTCATCAAAAACAATATCTTACTGTGGGCCTCTCACATCTCTGATCATACATGTTCATCAAAAACAATGTCACTGTGGGCCTCTCACATGTCATACATGTTCATCTGTGTGGGCCTCTCACATCTCTGATCATACATGTTCATCAAAAACAATGTATTACTGTGGGCCTCTCACATCTCTGATCATACATGTTCATAAAAAACAATGTGTTACTGTGGGCCTCTCACATCTCTGATCATACATGTTCATCAAAAACAATGTATTACTGTGGGCCTCTCACATCTCTGATCATACATGTTCATCAAAGACAATGTCTTACTGTGGGCCTCTCACATCTCTGATCATACATGTTCATCAAAAACAATGTCTTACTGTGGACCTCTCACATCTCTGATCATACATGTTCATCAAAAACAATGTATTACTGTGGGCCTCTCACATCTCTGATCATACATGTTCATCAAAAACAATGTATTACTGTGGGCCTCTCACATCTCTGATCATACATGTTCATCAAAGACAATGTATTAAACTAAATGAAGAAAGTGTACAGTTACTAGATAGTAGACTAGTAGGAAACCTTTGCATAAGGATATACCTCTTTACTATCATTTTAGTTCTACATAGAACTTGTAAAAGTTCTACATATTTTAGAGGAGTGGTAAGTGTTGTTTTCAAGGTCCAGAAATCTCATATTTTTTCAGTCTTTCCAATGTAAAATAATAATAATAATAAATTGATTTTTCTCAGGAAGGGGATGTGAAATATTAGAGTTCCACGAACCAAGGAAAAATAGTATAGCAGAAAGAAAAACAAAACAAAAAACCATCAAAAGATAATAATGCTTTTGGGACCCCTGCCGTTGTACTCACTCATCCACGCATCTGGTTTTGAGTCGTATTGTGACCTTTTTGTTATTTTATAAATATTGTGGTGATTATTATTATGGCTACCTTTATTTGTTCAGATCCAGGATGCAGCCAATCACCTGCAGGAAGCTCTGAGGATGGTGGGACACCGACAACACGACTTTGAGTCACCTCACTTACTGCTGATGGTAACACACACATGCACATACACACACACACACACACACATGCATGCATGCACATGCACACACACACACACACACACACACACACACACACACACACACACACACATACACACACACACACCACACACTTATAATCTCTTGTGCCGCAAGGAAAATATTTGTAACTAAATATTACTTCTTTTTTTTAATTCTGGAAGTTTCTCCCACATTTTTATATTTCAGAGCGAAATCACGATGATTTATGTTACAGTTACTGGATCAACTGAAAAAATGTATCTGATTCAGACAGTCTGGCTGTTTGCGATGGTGATGATGATGATAACGGTGTTGATGATGGTGTTGATGATGGTGTTGATGATGATGTGTGATGATGATGATGATGATGATGATGATGATGTGTGATGATGACGATGATGTTGATGATGATGATGATGATGATGATGATGATGGTGATGATGATGATGGTGTTGATGATGATGATGGTGATGATGATGATGGTGTTGATGATGATGATGATGGTGATGATGATGATGATGCGATGATGATGATGGATGATGATGATGATGGTGATGATGATGATGATGATGGTGTTGATGATGATGATGATTGATGATGATGGGTGATGATGATGATGGATGATTGATGACGATGATGATGATGATGGTGATGATGATGATAACTGGTGATGATGATGACGATGATTTATGTTACAGTTGCTGGATCAACTGAAGAAATGTATCTGATTCAGACAGTCTGGCTGTTTGCGATGGTGATGATGATGATAACGGTGATGATGATGATGATGATGACGATGATGTTGATGATGATGGTGATGATGATGATGATGGTGATGATGACGATGATGACGATGATTACATGATTGATGATGATGATGATGACGATGATGATGATGATGATGATGATGACGATGATTTATGTTACAGTTGCTGGATCAACTGAAGAAGTGCATTCAGGCGTGTCGTCACAGTCTGTCTGTCCCCAAACGAAAATCACTGCAAGAACTGGTGCATAGCAGAACACGGGTGAGTTGTCTGTCTGTCTGTCTGTTAGTTTATCTGTATGTCTATCTGTCTGTATCTCTGTCTGTCTGTCTGTCCGCTAATGAAAATCACTTCAAGAACTGGTGCAAAGCGGAACACGGGTGAGTTGTCTGTCTGTGTCTGTTAGTCTATCTCTGTGTGTCTATCTCTGTGTGTCTATCTCTGTGTGTCTATCTCTGTGTGTCTGTCTCTGTTTGTCTGTGCCTGTTAGTCTATCTCTGTGTGTCTGTCTCTCTCTGTCTGTCTCTCTGTTTGTCTGTGCCTGTTAGTCTATCTCTGTGTGTCTGTCTCTGTCTGTCTGTCTGTCTCTCTGTTTGTCTGTACCTGTTAGTCTATCTCTGTGTGTCTGTCTCTGTCTGTCTGTCTCTGTCTGTCTGTCTGTCTCTCTGTTTGCCTGTGCCTGTTAGTCTATCTCTGTGCGTCTGTCTCTGTGTGTCTGTCTCTCTGTGTGTCTGTCTGTCTGTGCCTGTTAGTCTCTCGCTGTGTGTCTGTGTGTCTGTCTGTGTGTCTGTGCCTGTTAGTCTATGTCTGTGTGTCTGTCTGTGTGTCTCTCTGTGCCTGTTAGTCTCTCGCTGTGTGTCTGTCTGTGTGTCTGTGCCTGTTAGTCTATGTCTGTGTGTCTGTCTGTGTGTCTGTCTGTCTGTGTCTGTTATTCTATCTCTGTGTGTCTGTCTGTGTGTGTCTGTCTGTGCCTGTTAGTCTATTTATGTGTGTCTGTCTCTGTGTGTGTCTGTGTGTGCCTGTTAGTCTATCTGTGTGTCTGTCTCTCTGTGTCTGTCTCTCTGTGTCTGTCTGTCTGTGCCTGTTAGTCTATCTCTGTGTGTCTGTCTCTCTGTGTCTGTCTGTCTGTGCCTGTTAGTCTATCTCTGTGTGTGTCTGTCTGTCTGTGCCTGTTAGTCTCTCTCTGTGTGTCTGTCTCTCTGTGTGTCTGTCCCCTACTGGACATTGCTGCAAGAACTGGTGCATAGCAGAACACGAGGGAGTTAAATTGTCAGTCTGTCTGTTAGTCTGTCTGTGTCTGTCCCCTAATGGAAATTGCTGCAAGAACTGGTGCAAAGCAGAACACGAGTTAAATTATCTGTCTCTCTGTTAGTCTATCTCTGTCTGTCTGTCCCCTACTGGACATTGCTGCAAGGACTGGTGCCTAGCAGAACACGAGGGAGTTGTCTGTCTGTGTGTCTGTCCCCTACTGGACATTGCTGCAAGGACTGGTGCCTAGCAGAACACGAGGGAGTTGTCTGTCTGTCTGTTTTCTTTTTCTATTTTTTGGTTGAACGCATTTTCATATTTTTAGTTGATTTTGTATCAATGTTTTTCTGCAGAAATTCTGTGTTGTAAATTCAGGAGATTTTCTTCTGTGTCATATGTTCAGGAAATTTTCTCTCCCCCGATCCCCTCCAATGTGGCGTTGTCGTTCTACATTCACGGGTCAAAGGTCATTCTGGCTGTCTACCTGCTGCACATGAACGGTCAGCAGAGAATGGACGTCGCCCAGAGATTGCAGGTGTTCATTATAACTAATGTAGGATGATGCCGATATATGAACATGAACGGTCAGCAGAGAATGGACGTTGCCCAGAGATTGCAGGTGTTCATTATAACTAATGTAGGATGATGCTGATATATGAACATGAATGGTCAGCAGAGAATGGACGTTGCCCAGAGATTGCAGGTGTTCATTATAACTAATGTAGGATGATGCTGATATATGAACATGAACGGTCAGCAGAGAATGGACGTCGCCCAGAGATTGCAGGTGTTCATTATAACTAATGTAGGATGATGCTGATATATGAACATGAACGGTCAGCAGAGAATGGACGTCGCCCAGAGATTGCAGGTGTTCATTATAACTAATGTAGGATGATGCTGATATATGAACATGAACGGTCAGCAGAGAATGGACGTCGCCCAGAGATTGCAGGTGTTCATTATAACTAATGTAGGATGATGCTGATATATGAACATGAACGGTCAGCAGAGAATGGACGTTGCCCAGAGATTGCAGGTGTTCATTATAACTAATGTAGGATGATGCTGATATATGAACATGAACGGTCAGCAGAGAATGGACGTTGCCCAGAGATTGCAGGTGTTCATTATAACTAATGTAGGATGATGCTGATATATGAACATGAACGGTCAGCAGAGAATGGACGTTGCCCAGAGATTGCAGGTGTTCATTATAACTAATGTAGGATGATGCTGATATATGAACATGAACGGTCAGCAGAGAATGGACGTTGCCCAGAGATTGCAGGTGTTCATTATAACTAATGTAGGATGATGCTGATATATGAACATGAACGGTCAGCAGAGAATGGACGTTGCCCAGAGATTGCAGGTGTTCATTATAACTAATGTAGGATGATGCTGATATATGAACATGAACGGTCAGCAGAGAATGGACGTCGCCCAGAGATTGCAGGTGTTCATTATAACTAATGTAGGATGAAAATATAAATGAAAAGCATAACTGGACAGAGGACTCTTATTCACTAAAACTCTTATTCACAAAACACAAAACGGTAGGTTTCTGTCCCTTTTATTTGAAAAAAAAAGCACAGACGTTTCGGAGACTAACTCCGTTTTCAATGTGAAGATAATGAGAGCCAAAGTGTTGGCGAGAGATTTAAATACAAAATGAAGAGTGAGTAGGAATTAGAAAAACGAAGACACGAAAAAAAAGAAGAAAAAAAGAGAACCTGAGTACATATTAACATTGCATCAACGTTTGAAAAGAGACGGCTTGAACTTGAGGAAAATGGACATTACTGAGTTCAATTCAATGCTACAATTAAAACAGTGAAAAGCAGAAAATATGACAATAATAACTACACAGTCTTATATGCATGCACACACATACGCACACACACACATATAATTACACGCACACGCACACACACACACACGCACACACACAGCACACACGCACACACACACATGCAAGTACATATGCACGCACACCAAATAACAACACCCACAGAAACGAACACACATACATGTATGCCAAAGCACACACAACACACACGCACACGCACCGCACACACACACACACGCACACGCACACACACACACATGCAAGTACATATGCACGCACACCAAATAACAACACCCACAGAAACGAACACACATACATGTATGCCAAAGCACACACACACACACATGCATGCACTCGTGCAAACACATCAATATGACCCATGAATGACTAAAATTGTGTATGCAAGATTAATGTCATATGTTGAAGGTGAGTCATTTTAAGCACACACACACATAAACACAGGTGTGGTCACATGAACATATACATCGAGGAACGACCTCCACCAGTTTACACAGAAACAACTCAGTACTGCGCGCGCGCGGGCAAGAAAAGGGTTGGAGAGCGGAGATTACTTTGGCGAGGTACAATATCCTGCTATTCACCGAGTGAGAGCGGAGATTACTTTAGCGAGGTGCAATATCCTGCTATTCACCGAGTGAGAGCGGAGATTACTTTAGCGAGGTGACAATATCCTGCTATTCACCGAGTGAGAGACGGAGATTACTTTAGCGAGGGACGGGGTGGAACGGGATGAGAGAAGAAGATGGAAGGAGGCGTTGAGAGACAAAATTAATAATATAATATTTCGCGGACCCGGCCAAACCGGTACTCAGCGTTACCGGTACTTGGCGTTACCGGTACTAGGCGTTATCGGTACACGGCGTTGCGCTAGTAATTATTATTTCATATATTTCGCGGACCCGGCCAAACCGGTACTCAGCCAAACCGGTACTTACCGGTAGGCGTTACGCTAGTAATATTATTGGCGTTACTATGATTTGTCACTAGGCGTTATCAGGTAAACGGCGTGGCGCTAGTAATTATTATTTCATATAATAGATCCTTCGTGGACCCATCCAACTAATTGATGTACTCGTAATGCTTTACCAGTGTACTGTTACATGGCGTTATGAACCAGTGTACTCGGCGTTGCGCTAGTAATTATTATTTCATAGTTACTATGATTTGTCATCAACAGGCAATGTTCACAGGCGAACCGTTTGGCAGCATTGGGTAACAAATGTATTAAAGATCTATGAAAAGATCCTATATCAAGTTATCACATCTAACTAATTGATGTTTACATGTAATGCTTTGTGAACCAGTGTACAATGTTACATGTAGTGCTTTGTGAACCAGTGTACAATGTTACATGTAATGCTTTGTGAACCAGTGTACAATGTTACATGTAGTGCTTTGTGAACCAGTGTACAATGTTACATGTAGTGCTTTGTGAACCAGTGTACAATGTTACATGTAGTGCTTTGTGAACCAGTGTACAATGTTATATGTAATGCTTTGTGAACCAGTGTACAATGTTACATGTAATGCTTTGTGAACCAGTGTACAATGTTACATGTAATGCTTTGTGAACCAGTGTACAATGTTACATGTAATGCTTTGTGAACCAGTGTACAATGTTACATGTAATGCTTTGTGAACCAGTGTACAATGTTACATGTAATGCTTTGTGAACCAGTGTACAATGTTACATGTAATGCTTTGTGAACCAGTGTACAATGTTACATGTAATGCTTTGTGAACCAGTGTACAATGTTACATGTAATGCTTTGTGAACCAGTGTACAATGTTACATGTAATGCTTTGTGAACCAGTGTACAATGTTACATGTAGTGCTTTGTGAACCAGTGTACAATGTTACATGTAGTGCTTTGTGAACCAGTGTACAATGTTACATGTAATGCTTTGTGAACCAGTGTACAATGTTACATGTAATGCTTTGTGAACCAGTGTACAATGTTACATGTAATGCTTTGTGAACCAGTGTACAATGTTACATGTAATGCTTTGTGAACCAGTGCACAATGTTTCCAAGCGGTTATCAATGTTTTTTTTACTATGATGTACAGAACTGGGCAGAACCAGCACAGACAATGAAGAGATTATAAGTCACAGAAGAGGTCAGTCTATTCTAACCATACTGACCAACACTCGAAACAATAGAGATTATAGAGAGTCACAGAAAGAGGTCACTCCTTAGAGAGACATCAAACATATTTATAGTGTTTAACATAGAAAGGAAGAGCACTCCTTACTGTGCAGCATACGGCTTTACATCAACATATTTATAGTGTAATGTTACAGATGGAGGCTGGGGGTCCCTGGCTTAAACAGGCAGGGATCTTGTTCTCTGCGGCTCTACAGCAGTGTCAACAGTATAATGCAATACAAGACAATACATACAATACAGTGCAATACAGTACAGTGGAGTCCGGGTAAAACGAATTTTAACGGAACACAGACTCAGTTCGTTGTATCAGGATTTCGTTATACATGTACATGTATAATGTATGTTGAAAACAAAAACAGTTCAAACACTCACCAATGATAACCGAAAACATAAACTTGACCAGTTTGGATCGTCTGTCTTAATCACGGGATGTACAAGGCTTGAAGAAGTTCAGCAGTGTTGTCTGACGCTGATCTGTTTTGGCACACTTTTCAACAAGTTTGTCCATTTTTGAAAGAAGGTCCAAACTGCTCAAGTCCTCCAATTTTGCCTCCAAATATCTTCGCAACACACTTGCAGCTGCGCGTGCTTCCGTGGAAGTGGGGAGAGGTGTGGCTTCCGAGTCATCTTCACTGTCCGAATCAGCGGCTGTTCCAGTCTCCTCCCCCTGTACATTCTTCACAATGTCGGTGATCGTCGCCATCTGAGTTGTTGACACACAGTAATCTATCCGGGCATAGTCACCAAACGACACATCTTCCTTCAGCTCAGCGTATCTGTCCGGTGCTGTCTCGTCTGGTGCTGTCACGTCTGGTGCTGTCACGTCTGGTGCTGTCTCGTCCGGTGCTGTCACGTCCGGTGCTGTCATGTCCGGTGCTGTCACGTCTGGTGCTGTCACGTCTGGTGCTGTCACGTCCGGTGCTGTCACGTCCGGTGCTGTCACGTCCGGTGCTGTCTCGTCCGGTGCTGTCACGTCCGGTGCTGTCATGTCTGGTGCTGTCACGTCTGGTGCTGTCACGTCTGGTGCTGTCACGTCCGGTGCTGTCACGTCTGGTGCTGTCACGTCTGGTGCTGTCACGTCCGGTGCTGTCACGTCTGGTGCTGTCACGTCTGGTGCTGTCACGTCTGGTGCTGTCACGTCACTGTTCTCAGTTTCTCTCCTTTCTTCCAAATCTTCATCTGAAGCCAAATCGGTCTCCGTTTCCTTGACAACGAACCCGGCATGTCGAAAACAGTTCGAAATTGTGTCCTCCGACACATTCTGCCACGCAGTACGAGACATGTAGAGAGCATCAAGGACACTCAAATGGAAAGTCTTGGGATCTTTATTCTGCTCCAGATGAAGAAGGTATTTGTGGATGACGGTCTGGCAGTAGTTGCGCTTGAAGTTGTGTATGATACCCTGGTCGCACGGTTGAAGCACTGATGTTGTGTTAGGAGGAAGAAGAACGATCTTGACTGACAACAGACATTCAATTTTCCCATGGGCAGGACAGTTATCAATGAGAAGAGCAACTTTCCGTTTTTGCAGAGTCATTCTAGCATCAAGTTTTCTCACCCATTGCTCCCATAGTATTGAAGTCATCCAAGCTTTCTTGTTGCTTTTGTAGAAGCAAGGCAGAGTGCCCACACCACTGAAACACCTTGGCTTTGCAAACTTCCTGATGATCAAAAGTGGGACACGATCGCTGCCACTCATGTTGGAACACACCAGCACAGTCAGGCGTTTTTTCGACTGCTTTCCTCCTGAGCATTTATCGCCTTTCAGTGCTAATGTTTTATTTGGCATACATCGGTAGAAAAGCCCCGTTTCGTCTGCATTGTAAATGTCATCGGGACTGAATTCTCTGAGCAGCAGAGGAATGTTTGTCGACTTCCATTCTTCAGTCATATCGCTTGACACACTCGCACTCTCTCCTACGATCGCCTTGTAAACAATCCCCTTTCGCTTCTTGAACCGATCAAGCCATCCTGCTGAAGGAACAAAGTTGTCGATGCCTAACTCGGTCGCTATGCTCTGTGCCTGCATCAGGAGGATGGGACCTGATGTCGGACCTTGATTTGCTCTGGTTTGTTTGAACCACTCAAGCACAGCATCGTCGAGCTGATTGTGTTTTTCAGTTGGGCCAGCTCTCAATCTTTTTCGAGCAGGTAAGAAAGACGAATCCTCGATTTTGTCTTTCTGTTTGATTATTGTTGAGAGTGTTGACTTGGCTATGTTGTGTTTCTCAGCGATCGCAGTCTTGCTAAGTTTTTGTTCCGCGACATCAGCTAAAATGTTTTTCTTTTTCTCAAGAGAAAACGATTCTCTCTTTCTCTTTCTGCCACTCTCCATTGCAAACCGAACGTGATTCTCAGCTGTTGAATGACTGACAATGATAGTGACAGTTGTCTTTCGGAATTCCGAACTTAATTTTAATTAAGTGACAACACATCACACAAATTTAGTTTGTTATAGGCTTTCACGAACTTTTCGATCTTTATTTTGAGCGCGAATTGTAAAGCGACCTTGAGAAACCGAATGATCTGTAGGAAGCCTAGGCCTAGCAGACGACCCAGTGTGAATCTAAATCAGTTCACGCATGCGCAGTTCATATTTTCCAACTTCCTTCTTCTTGACAACACGTTCTAGCTTGGAGTTTGAAGGCCTAGGTTTTTGCAGCGCATCGCACAGGCTGAGTTCGTTATAGGCTATTTTTCCAAGTAAATAAAATTAGCCTGGGGCATAGAACATGTGTTCGTAAAAAGCGGGTGTTCGTTATTTCAAAAGGATTTTTTGTTCGTTATACCCATGGCTTTGCAAGTGACAAATAGAAGGGCATTTGCCGGGAAATTGAAGTCAGTTCGTTACTCGCGAAATTTCATTAAAAGCGAGTTCGTTATAGTTGGACTCCACTGTACATATAATACAATATAACAGTACAGTACCATCAATGGAATACAATACAGTACAATGCAATAACACTGTGTATGTTACAGATGGAGGCTGAGGTTCCCTGGCTTAAAGAGGCAGTGGTTCTGTTCTCTGTGGCTCTACAGCAGTGTCAACAGCTTGTTGACAAGGTTGGTGTGTCTTTGTTCTGTGGTTCTACAGCAGTGTCAACAACTTGTTGACAAGGTTGGTGTTTCTGTTCTGTGGCTCTACAGCAGTGTCAACAGCTTGTTGACAAGGTTGGTGTGTCTTTGTTTTGTTCTGTGGCTCTACAGCAGTGTCAACAGCTTGTTGACAAGGTTGGTGTGTCTTTGTTCTGTGGTTCTACAGCAGTGTCAACAACTTGTTGACAAGGTTGGTGTGTCTTTGTTCTGTGGTTCTACAGCAGTGTCAACAACTTGTTGACAAGGTTGGTGTGTCTTTGTTCTGTGGTTCTACAGCAGTGTCAACAACTTGTTGACAAGGTTGGTGTGTCTGTTCTGTTCTGTGGCTCTACAGCAGTGTCAACAACTTGTTGACAAGGTTGGTGTGTCTGTTCTGTTCTGTGGCTCTACAGCAGTGTCAACAACTTGTTGACAAGGTTTGTTTACATAGGTGTCTTTGTTCTTGTGTGAGAGTGTTCACATGCAGGCAAGCAGGTGACTGTGTGCACAGCCTTGTTTCATAATCACAATGTCATTTTCGGTCGTCATCTTTCAGTGTTGAGTCAAAGCATTCTGATGTCAGAGTTGTGTGTCATGATGTCATAGTTGTGTGTCATGATGTCATAGTTGTGTGTCATGATGTCATAGTTGTGTGTCATGATGTCAGAGTTGTGTGTCATGATGTCAGAGTTGTGTGTCATGATGTCAGAGTTGTGTGTCATGATGTGTCAGAGTTGTGTGTCATGATGTCAGAGTTGTGTGTCATGATGTCATAGTTGTGTGTCATGATGTCATAGTTGTGTGTCATGATGTCATAGTTGTGTGTCATGATGTCAGAGTTGTGTGTCATGATGACAGAGTTGTGTGTCATGATGTCAGAGTTGTGTGTCATGATGTCAGAGTTGTGTGTCATGATGTCAGAGTTGTGTGTCATGATGTCAGAGTTGTGTGTCATGATGTCAGAGTTGTGTGTCATGATGTCAGAGTTGTGTGTCATGATGTCAGAGTTGTGTGTCATGATGTCAGAGTTGTGTGTCATGATGTCAGAGTTGTGTGTCATGATGTCAGAGTTGTGTGTCATGTGTCAGAGTTGTGTGTCATGATGTCAGAGTTGTGTGTCATGATGTCAGAGTTGTGTGTCATGATGTCAGAGTTGTGTGTCATGATGTCAGAGTTGTGTGTCATGATGTCAGAGTTGTGTGTCATGATGTCAGAGTTGTGTGTCATGATGTCAGAGTTGTGTGTCATGATGTCAGAGTTGTGTGTCATGAAGTCAGAGTTGTGTGTCATGATGTCAGAGTTGTTTGTCATGATGTCAGAGTTGTGTGTCATGATGTCAGAGTTGTGTGTCATGAAGTCAGAGTTGTGTGTCATGATGTCAGGGTTTGTGTCATGATGTCAGAGTTGTGTGTCATGATGTCAGAGTTGTGTGTCATGATGTCAGAGTTGTGTGTCATGATGTCAGAGTTGTGTGTCATGATGTCAGAGTTGTGTGTCATGATGTCAGAGTTGTGTGTCATGATGTCAGAGTTGTGTGTCATGATGTCAGAGTTGTGTGTCATGATGTCAGAGTTGTGTGTCATGATGTCAGAGTTGTGTGTCATGATGTCAGAGTTGTGTGTCATGATGTCAGAGTTGTGTGTCATGATGTCAGAGTTGTGTGTCATGATGTCAGAACACTGGTACACTTATTAGTTGTCATTATTTTATAATCATTATTGCTCATAGTCACGGATAAAGGGGTAATGTGTGAAAGAGATGATGACACTGAAATGTCTTCTTTTCTTTCCTTGCAGATCACCACAGTGTGCCAGTGTGGGGAGGTGGATTATAAGACGGAAATAGCAGGACTGGGACAGACACGTGGAATGTAGAGGGCAAAGTCCAAAACTACAGCTTCATTTAGATGGAAATAGCAGGACTGGGAGGACACCTGGGACAGACACGTGGAATGTAGAGGGCAAAGTCCAGAACTACAGCTTCATTTAGACGGAAATAGCAGGACTGGGAGGACACCTGGGACAGACACGTGGAATGTAGAGGGCAAAGTCCAGGAGAACTACAGCTTCATTTAGACGGAAATAGCAGGACTGGGAGGACACCTGGGACAGACATGTGGAATGTAGAGGGCAAAGTCCAGGAGAACTACAGCTTCATTTAGACGGAAATAGCAGGACTGGTTGGACACCTGGGACAGACTTGTGGAATGTAGAGGGCAAAGTCCAGGAGAACTACAGTGACGGCTTCACTCGGATGCTCCCCACATGCCATTGTCCTAGTGACCTAGCAGGATCAGACATTCTCAGAGTCCATTGTCCTAGTGACCTAGCAGGATCAGACATCAGACATTCTCAGAGTCCATTGTCCTAGTGACCTAGCAGGATCAGACATTCTCAGTCCATTGTCCTAGTGACCTAGCAGGATCAGACATTCTCAGAGTCCATTGTCCTAGTGACCTAGCAGGATCAGCCATCAGACATTCTCAGTCCATTGTCCTAGTGACCTAGCAGGATCAGCCATCAGACATTCTCAGAGTCCATTGTCCTAGTGACCTAGCAGGATCAGTCATCAGACATTCTCAGAGTCCATTGTCCTAGTGACCTAGCAGGATCAGTCATCAGACATTCTCAGAGTCCATTGTCCTAGTGACCTAGCAGGATCAGTCATCAGACATTCTCAGAGTCCATTGTCCTAGTGACCTAGCAGGATCAGACATTATCAGAGTCCATTGTCCTAGTGACCTAGCAGGATCAGACATCAGACATTCTCAGAGTCCATTGTCCTAGTGACCTAGCAGGATCAGCCATCAGACATTCTCAGTCCATTGTCCTAGTGACCTAGCAGGATCAGTCATCAGACATTCTCAGAGTCCATTGTCCTAGTGACCTAGCAGGATCAGACATTCTCAGAGTCCATTGTCCTAGTGACCTAGCAGGATCAGACATTCTCAGAGTCCATTGTCCTAGTGACCTTGCAGGATCAGACATTCTCAGAGTCCATTGTCCTAGTGACCTAGCAGGATCAGACATTATCAGAGTCCATTGTCCTAGTGACCTAGCAGGATCAGACATTCTCAGAGTCCATTGTCCTAGTGACCTAGCAGGATCAGTCATCAGACATTCTCAGAGTCCATTGTCCTAGTGACCTAGCAGGATCAGACATCAGACATTCTCAGAGTCCATTGTCCTAGTGACCTAGCAGGATCAGACATTCTCAGAGTCCATTGTCCTAGTGACCTAGCAGGATCAGACATTCTCAGAGTCCATTGTCCTAGTGACCTAGCAGGATCAGTCATCAGACATTCTCAGAGTCCATTGTCCTAGTGACCTAGCAGGATCAGACATTCTCAGAGTCCATTGTCCTAGTGACCTAGCAGGATCAGACATTCTCAGAGTCCATTGTCCTAGTGACCTAGCAGGATCAGACATTCTCAGAGTCCATTGTCCTAGTGACCTAGCAGGATCAGACATTCTCAGAGTCCATTGTCCTAGTGACCTAGCAGGATCAGCCATCAGACATTCTCAGTCCATTGTCCTAGTGACCTAGCAGGATCAGACATTCTCAGTCCATTGTCCTAGTGACCTAGCAGGATCAGACATCAGACATTCTCAGAGTCCATTGTCCTAGTGACCTAGCAGGATCAGACATTCTCAGAGTCCATTGTCCTAGTGACCTAGCAGGATCAGACATTCTCAGAGTCCATTGTCCTAGTGACCTAGCAGGATCAGACAGACATTCTCAGAGTCCATTGTCCTAGTGACCTAGCAGGATCAGACATTCTCAGAGTCCATTGTCCTAGTGACCTAGCAGGATCAGCCATCAGACATTCTCAGTCCATTGTCCTAGTGACCTAGCAGGATCAGACATCAGACGTTCTCAGGGTCCATTGAGGGCCTGCACATCAGGCGGAGGTCCTTGTCACTGATCGGCTGTCTAGCAGGGTTAGGGTTAGGGTTAGGGTCTAAAGATCTTAGGGTTAGGGTCTGTGACTAACAGATCCCTCTCTATTGTTTTGTTAGGGTTAGGGTCTGTGACTAGCAGATCTCTCTCTATTGTTTTGTTAGGGTTAGGGTTTGTGACTAGCAGATCTCTCTCTATTGTTTTGTTAGGGTTAGGGTTAGGGTCTGTGACTAGCAGATCCCTCTCTATTGTTTTGTTAGGGTTAGGGTTAGGGTCTGTGACTAGCAGATCCCTCTCTATTGTTTTGTTAGGGTTAGGGTTAGGGTCTGTAACTAGCAGATCCCTCTCTATTGTTTTGTTAGGGTTAGGGTCTGTGACTAGCAGATCCCTCTCTATTGTGACTAGCAGATCCCTCTATTGATTTGTTAGGGTTAGGGTTAGGGTCTGTGACTAGCAGATCTCTCTCTATTGTTTTGTTAGGGTTAGGGTTAGGGTCTGTGACTAGCAGATCCCTCTCTATTGTGACTAGCAGATCCCTCTCTATTGTTTTGTTAGGGTTAGGGTTAGGGTCTGTAACTAGCAGATCCCTCTCTATTGTTTTGTTAGGGTTAGGGTTAGGGTCTGTGACTAGCAGATCCCTCTCTATTGTTTTGTTAGGGTTAGGGTTAGGGTCTGTGACTAGCAGATCCCTCTCTATTGTTTTGTTAGGGTTAGGGTTAGGGTCTGTGACTAGCAGATCCCTCTCTATTGTTTTGTTAGGGTTAGGGTTAGGGTCTGTGACTAGCAGATCCCTCTCTATTGTTTTGTTAGGGTTAGGGTTAGGGTCTGTGACTAGCAGATCCCTCTCTATTGTTTTGTTAGGGTTAGGGTCTGTGACTAGCAGATCCCTCTCTATTGTGACTAGCAGATCCCTCTATTGATTTGTTAGGGTTAGGGTTAGGGTCTGTAACTAGCAGATCCCTCTCTATTGTTTTGTTAGGGTTAGGGTTAGGGTCTGTGACTAGCAGATCCCTCTCTATTGTTTTGTTAGGGTTAGGGTTAGGGTCTGTGACTAGCAGATCCCTCTCTATTGTGACTAGCAGATCCCTCTCTATTGATTTGTTAGGGTTAGGGTTAGGGTCTGTGACTAGCAGATCTCTCTCTATTGTTTTGTTAGGGTTAGGGTTAGGGTCTGTGACTAGCAGATCTCTCTCTATTGTTTTGTTAGGGTTAGGGTTAGGGTATGTGACTAGCAGATCCCTCTCTATTGTTTTGTTAGGGTTAGGGTATGTGACTAGCAGATCTCTCTCTATTGTTTTGTTAGGGTTAGGGTTAGGGTATGTGACTAGCAGATCCCTCTCTATTGATTTGTTAGGGTTAGGGTTAGGGTCTGTGACTAGCAGATCTCTCTCTATTGTTTTGTTAGGGTTAGGGTTAGGGTCTGTGACTAGCAGATCTCTCTCTATTGTTTTGTTAGGGTTAGGGTTAGGGTATGTGACTAGCAGATCTCTCTCTATTGTTTTGTTAGGGTTAGGGTTAGGGTATGTGACTAGCAGATCCCTCTCTATTGTTTTGTTAGGGTTAGGGTATGTGACTAGCAGATCTCTCTCTATTGTTTTGTTAGGGTTAGGGTTAGGGTCTGTGACTAGTAGATCCCTCTCTATTGATTTGTTAGGGTTAGGGTTAGGGTATGTGACTAGCAGATCTCTCTCTATTGATTTGTTAGGGTTAGGGTCTGTGACTAGCAGATCTCTCTCTATTGATTTGTTAGGGTTAGGGTCTGTGACTAGCAGATCTCTCTCTATTGTTTTGTTAGGGTTAGGGTCTGTGACTAGCAGATCTCTCTCTATTGATTTGTTAGGGTTAGGGTCTGTGACTAGCAGATCTCTCTCTATTGATTTGTTAGGGTTAGGGTTAGGGTCTGTGACTAGCAGATCCCTCTCTATTGTTTTGTTAGGGTTAGGGTCTGTGACTAGCAGATCCCTCTCTATTGTGTTTATCCTGGGATGTCCTCTGTGCCTTTGATGTACATTGATTAAACAAATGATAGGTGTGAGTGCATGTGTGTGTGTGTGTTTGTTTGTAGTTGATTTTTAATTTAGAGCATCATTTTATCGAAATTGTTATTGATTTTTCATCCTTTTGAGAGAGAGAAGAGGAGGGGGTGGGGGAGAGAAAGATAGAGTGTGACTGTGAGAGTTTGTAAATGTGTGAATAAGGTATTTTGTGTATGTGTATGCGTGATTGTGTGCATGCTTTTTCTGTTGTGTATATGCGTGTGTGTAGGGGTAGGGTGGGGGTAGGGGTGTAGAGCGTTGGCGGCAGAACAAGTTTAGCAAACTGATTGTGATAAGTGCCAATAAGAGGGTTATTGGGTTTGATTCAGATCCTACGTAATTGTACAAATGTGTTATGGATTAAGATAGGGTGATTAAGGTGAGTGAAAGAGAGTTGGTTAGAAAGAGATAGAGAGACAGACACAGAGAGAGAGGGGGGAGAGGTTTTTTTTCTTCTCCCAATTTCAAGTTTTGTATAATTTCTTTATTATCTATTGAATTTAATTGTTTTTTGTTTTACTTTTTTATTTAATGTCAGTACAGCTTTTATAGTTAATCTGACAATAAATTGGTTCCAGCCCAGTGTGTGCGTGTGTGTGAGAGAGTGTGTGTATGTGTGTGTGTGTGTGTGTGAGAGAGTGTGTGTATGTGTGTGTGTGAATGTGCATATACATCAGTCTGTGTTGATGTGTGTGCCTGGACGGTCACATATGTGTACACAGTTCACGTGATTGCATATTTGCTGTAAATAGTGTCAGAGTGACCCACAGCTATCATTACCTGAGTGTGTATATACCATTATTTCCGGATCATTAGGCGCTTGTGTGTATAAAGCGGGCGACACACTATGTGACTGCCTCACATGACTCGATCAGGTGGTGACATTTTTCCTCATTTGCATACAACCCTGCTGGATCAGTCCGACTCAGTCAGATGACAGGGGCAAATAGGACGGGTCCTAAATTTCGTTGATCGATACCTCTTCTGTGCGGGAAACAAAAGTTGGTCATTGTATTTTACTGTCCGTGGGCCCCTTGCCCGTGTGTGTGTGTGTCTGTCTGTGTGTGTGTGTGTCTGTGTGTGTGTGTGTCTGTGTGTGTGTGTCTGTGTGTGTGTGTCTGTGTGTGTGTGTCTGTCTGTGTGTGTGTGTGTGTCTGTGTGTGTCTGTGTGTGTGTGTGTCTGTGTGTGTGTCTGCGTATGTGTGTGTGTGTGTGTGTCTGTGTGTGCGCGCGCGCGTGTGTGTGTGTGTGCGTGTGTGCATGTGAAAGTGATTGGGGAATCATCAGGAAAAAACTGTCAAACAAAAGAAAAAAGACATCAATTTTTTTTAAAAGAAACTTCATTTCAAATTCAATTAATTAAAAAAAAATTATTTCAAATATTTCAAGAAAGTAGTAGCCATGTCCATTTTAGATGATGTCAACATAGTAAAGTAGCCATGTCCATTTTAGATGATGTCAACATAGTAAAGTAGCCATGTCCATTTTAGATGATGTCAACATAGTAAAGTAGCCATGTCCATTTTAGATGATGTCAACATAAAGTAGCCATGTCCATTTTAGATGATGTCAACATAAAGTAGCCATGTCCATTTTAGATGATGTCAACATAGTAAAGTAGCCATGTCCATTTTAGATGATGTCAACATAGTAAAGTAGCCATGTCCATTTTAGATGATGTCAACATAAAGTAGCCATGTCCATTTTAGATGATGTCAACATAGTAAAGTAGCCATGTCCATTTTAGATGATGTCAACATAAAGTAGCCATGTCCATTTTAGATGGTGTCAACATAGTAAAGTAGCCATGTCCATTTTAGATGATGTCAACATAAAGTAGCCATGTCCATTTTAGATGATGTCAACATAAAGTAGCCATGTCCATTTTAGATGATGTCAACATAGTAAAGTAGCCATGTCCATTTTAGATGATGTCAACATAAAGTAGCCATGTCCATTTTAGATGATGTCAACATAAAGTAGCCATGTCCATTTTAGATGATGTCAACATAAAGTAGCCATGTCCATTTTAGATGATGTCAACATAAAGTAGCCATGTCCATTTTAGATGATGTCAACATAGTAAAGTAGCCATGTCCATTTTAGATGTCAACATAAAGTAGCCATGTCCATTTTAGATGATGTCAACATAAAGTAGCCATGTCCATTTTAGATGATGTCAACACAGTAAAGTAGCCATGTCCATTTTAGATGATGTCAACATAAAGTAGCCATGTCCATTTTAGATGATGTCAACATAAAGTAGCCATGTCCATTTTAGATGTCAACATAAAGTAGCCATGTCCATTTTAGATGTCAACATAAAGTAGCCATGTCCATTTTAGATGATGTCAACATAAAGTAGCCATGTCCATTTTAGATGATGTCAACATAGTAAAGTAGCCATGTCCATTTTAGATGATGTCAACATAAAGTAGCCATGTCCATTTTAGATGATGTCAACATAAAGTAGCCATGTCCATTTTAGATGATGTCAACACAGTAAAGTAGCCATGTCCATTTTAGATGATGTCAACATAAAGTAGCCATGTCCATTTTAGATGATGTCAACATAAAGTAGCCATGTCCATTTTAGATGATGTCAACATAAAGTAGACATGTCCATTTTAGATGATGTCAACAAAGTTTATCAACCAGCTGATTATCTCTGTGTGTCTGTCAACAAAACTGTGAACAGATCCTAATGAAATTTGGTGCATTGAGCATTTCAAAGTTTATCAACCAGAGCTGATTGTCTCTGTGTGTCCGTAAATAAAACTGAACAGATCCTAATGAAACTTGGTGCATTGAGCATTTCATTTAATTATCGAGTTAAGCTAGGTGCCCATTCACTGTCCATTGTCCTTTGGATACAATAGACATTGTCGCTTGGAAACAATGACTTCTTTAACCCATGTCTGTCTCTGATAAGTCATATATCCCCCCCCCCCCCCCCCCCCCCCACCCCCCCCAAGTTGAAGCCTGTTACATTGTGTGTGGTTTTGACTTCTTTAACCCATGTCTGTCTCTGATAAGTCATACTATATCCCCAACAAGTTGAAGCCTGTTACATTGTGTGTGGTTTTCATGTGCTGTTAGTCTCTGATAAGTCATACTATATCCCCAACCAGTTGAAGCCTGTTACATTGTGTGTGGTTTTCATGTGCTGTTAGTCTCTGTGTTTGTATTAGTCACAAATCTACTTATCCTCTGTATTATAATTTGTGATATTGGATCATATTTATGGCGTACTATAGTGCTTTTACACATGATAAAACACAGAAAGTTGATGAATTCAAGAGGTGCCTATTATTATTAGTATTAGTATTAGTATTAGTGTCATGCACGATTCGATTGCCTTTGTTATTTGAGGGAAGCTTTACACTGTTTGTAAGAAGTTTGTTTTGGTGTGTTATGGTTGGTGCTTTTCTGATACAAGGAAACGATCCTAGTGTCTATGTCATACATCCTCTATTGCAGCTATGGATTTGTATGATGATGTATAGTCATGAAATGCTGTTTATCCATTATCATGTCACTGATACATATTGTATGATGATGTATAGTCATGAAATGCTGTTTATCCATTATCATGTCACTGATACATATTGTATGATGATGTATAGTCATGAAATGCTGTTTATCCATTATCATGTCACTGATACATATTTTATTATGATGTAGTCAGGATTTTGAAGTGAATAAAATATTATGCATTTTAATCTGACTTTTTTCTGCATTGAATGTATTATAGAGTGTAATGCTGTGTGCATGGAGGTGTGTGGTTGCGTGCGTGCGTGAGTGTGTGCGCGCGCGCATGCGCATGTGAGCGTGTGTGTGTGTATGCATGCACATTCTTAAAAGTATTTCAGTAGCCCCAACCAACTCTTCACACAGACTCTTCCCAGTGTGTGTGCGTGCGTGCGTGCGTGCGTGCATGCGTGCACATTCCTTCAAGTAGTTCTGTATCCCCTGCCAACTCTTCACAGTGTGTGTGTGTGTGTGTGTGTGTGTGTGTGTGAAGTCAAGTCAAAATGATCTTTAATTACGATAAAGGATAAGCTAAACAAAGCTTTTTTTTCATCCTGTCGTCATAAATTAGCAAGAAACACAACTGAAGCAAATAAGATAAAACAACAAAAAGTGGAGAACAAAATCAAACCGCCATCAATAAATATGGGAATAATACACACATGTCACACAAGCACAGTATAATAATTATATACAAAATATGGACAAATGTAATCATAAGATGAGAAGATGGAGTTGGAAGAAAATAATGATTGATACAAAGAGACGGATAGACCAACAGAGGCACCGAACAGAGGACATAAACCACACACACACAGACTAGAAGAAATAAGAAAGAAAGAAAGAAAATCCCAAATGAAACAAACCAACCCACTCACATATTAAAGACGTATCAAGAAAAGAAAATTACATGACTATGCATGCACCCGTAATGTTAATTCGTCTCATTGTGCAAAGCAACACACACGCACGCGCGCGCGCGCACACACACACACACACACACACACATGAGTAGAAGAAATTGTCACTTGAACACTAGAGATCGACTGCAGTACCTTTTGGAAATCAACGTACAAATGGTGGGTAAAGAAAGCAAGGTAGCTGTGAAAGGGAACACTCCAACGTTTCGTGCCTTGACTCGGCTTGAGCACTTTAGTCGTGAAATGAAGACAGCAAACAAAGTGGACAGGTTGTAGATGTTGTTCTTGTGAGCACAGTTCACAATCAGCCCAAAGGTCAGTGGGAGAGAAATAGTGGGAGCAGTGGAAAAAATAGTGTGATTACAGTTTATTAGGGTAGAAGCCAACTGAAAAGGGTACAGGGGCAACAAGTGAGGTGGGGGGAGGGGAAGGGAGAATGGGGGTGTAGAAGGCTGTTGGGGAGGCAGAGGGAAAGGGGCGAGTGCGGGGGTCGGAAAAACGGCATTGGGTTAGGGGGTGAACGGAGGATGGGGGTTGATGAGATGGAACAATGTTTATTCCCTGACATTGAGTCCATGTGGACTCAAGGCGCTGGATAAGTTGGCTTTCCATGACTTTCCGGTATTGGCCCTCCTTTCGCCCATTGCGCCAGAGGGCTGCCACTCTGATGTGCGACAAGTTGTGGTAGTCAGAGGTGAAGTGGTTTGCAGCAGGCGTGTCCTTTCCTGTGAGGATGCTGCCCCTGTGTTCTTTGAATCGGTCATTGGGCGACCTGTAGGTTTCTCCCACATACATCATCGGGCACAGAGTACAGGTGAACGCACACTTCACCTGCCAGACCCAAACCCTGATCTACGTCCTTTCCTGCACTCTGTTCAGTGTAGATCAGGGTACTTTGAAAGTAATTTGTAGATCAGGGTAGACAGACATGTTACTTCAGGGTAGACAGACATATTAGTTCAGGGTAGACAGACACATTAGTTCAGGGTAGACAGACATATTACTTCAGGGTAGACAGACATGTCACTTCAGGGTAGACAAACATGTTACTTCAGTGTAGATCAGGGTAGACAGACATATTAGTTCAGGGTAGACAGACATTAGTTCGGTGCAAATCAGGGTAGACAGACATATCACTTCAGGGTAGACAGACATATTACATCAGTGTAGATCAGGGTAGACAGACATATTACTTCAGTGTACATCAGGGTAGACAGACATGTTACTTCAGTGTAGATCAGGGTAGACAGACATGTTACATCAGGGTAGACAGACATGTTACATCAGGGTAGACATACATGTTACTTCAGTGTAGATCAGGGTAGACAGACATGTTACATCAGGGTAGACAGACATGTTACATCAGGGTAGACATACATGTTACTTCAGTGTAGATCAGGGTAGACAGACATGTTACATCAGGGTAGACAGACATGTTACTTCAGTGTAGATCAGGGTAGACAGACATGTTACATCAGGGTAGACAGACATGTTACATCAGGGTAGACAGACATGTTACTTCAGTGTAGATCAGGGTAGACAGACATGTTACATCAG
>CM065702.1:1134583-1139348 GCA_017654935.2 Phymorhynchus buccinoides
TTGCCAGATCTTATTTTAGCTTTAACATTAGAATACATACTTTTAACACATTGAAATAACTTACCTTTAATACCGTTCTTTTTTAGAACAGGCCAGAGCAGTTTCCTTGAAATAGAGTCAAAAGCTTTCTCAAAATCAATGAAAGCTACGTAAAGTTTACGGTTTAATGATAATTGCTTTTGAATAACTGCTAACAATGTAAACATATGGTCCACTGTCGAGTAATTCTTCTTAAATCCAGCTTGATAATCTCCTGTAACATGATAAATACCTCTATCAAACAGTGCGTTAAAAAAAACTGACAAAAAAATCAATAATACTCTCACCACCATTTTTAAACATTTCGCCAATCAAACCGTCTGGACCAGCAGACTTACCATTTTTTAATTTCCTTATTGCAGACACAACTTCTTCTTTAGAAATAGGATCGTTCAACCAGGTGTTGTCATCTTCTGTTTCCATATTATTAATAACTTCTATTTCAACTATGCTGTCATCATCTTTTTCAAGTAAGCCTTTAAAATGTTCATACCATTCATCAATAGAAATTGTATTATGAGCACGAGTTGTTTTGGATGGAATTTTATGAACATTGCGCCAGAAATCATTTGGGACGTTAACAGACTTAATAAGGTTGTTAAGCAAACGAGAATTATGATCTGTTTCTTTCTTTTCTAATAACATTTTATATTCTCTTCTAGCTTTACAAAAATCAAATCTATCATTCTTGTCTAAAGTTTTACGAAAATATCTCAACAATCTCTTAGTCGAGCTTTTTGTCATTCGACATTCAGCGTCAAACCATGCATCATCCCGAGACCCATTATCCACCCTGATCTTTTTTTTTCATACACTCACTCTGCTTCATGATACAATTATCAAATACATTTAATGCCAAATTAATATCAGCATCTAATGGCTGATTTCAGTAATAATGTCACATCCTGACTGTTCATCAGATTACGAAACACATCAGCATGTTCTTCCTGCCAAACAAACTTTTCAACATATTTCTTCTCAGTAGCATTATCTACATGCATATTACATTTAGCACCTTTCTCCAAGTTAACATGGAATTCTAGAGGCATATGGTCTGACTCAATACGTTCTTGTACATATAGATAGCTAACTGGCTGAATGGAAGAATATAGGTATGTGGAAGCCACAAAATAGTCATTGACACTATTTCCAGTATCAGATATATAAGTATAACGACCTACACGATCCCCATTGCACACACCATTCAAAATGCATAACTGTAGAGTTGTACACATGTTAAGCAAACATTTTCCGTACGTATTCACTACTTTGTCTTCAGATTCCCTATGAGTAGTATACAAATCATTTTTTAAAGCACAGTTATAAACAACATTATCATCATGCATTTCCTGACCAACATTAGAAGTTCTGCCGTTAAGATCGCCATTCAACAAAACATACATATTATTAGGTAACTCAAGTATCATTTCAACAATACTATCTTCCAAGTCAAAAATACCATTATTAACATCCAAATATGAATAATATGGCGAGTTTTCTGGGTGAACGTATGCACAAATATACAAAACATCGTTAGTCAAATTAAATACAGTTTTAGAAATAATAAACACGAGAACATTGTTATTTTCAATGTCTACCACCTTAACGTACTGCATAAGCTCCTTCCTTATAAGACACATTATCCCCCCTGATCGTCTACCTTGACGTGTGAACTGTATAGCAGGCTTACAAAACATTTCATGAGAATGAGAAATAGTCGTGTGCAAATATTCAATAAAAGTCTCAACCATACAAACAAAATCAAATGACAATATATAAGAAAGAAAATTAGTCATTTATCTTTGACATCAAACCATTAATGTTCCAGTGAAGAAAGGATAAACAATCAACACTCGTACATGTATCGTTCATACTAGGCTCTTCCACACGCACATTCTTTAGTTCATCCCCACCACCCTCATTTCCTTCCTCCACATTTCTGTCCACACTCGGGTTTGACAATACACTCACGATTTTCCCGTGTTTGCTTGCCCTATTATCATGCGTTGACACAGAAACTGTGTCAGTCACTGTCACACTTGCACGGGTTACCTCGTTGCTTGTGCGTGCAAAGGAGAACTTTTTATTAGACGGTGACTCTGAATTTGTTGACCCTCCCCCCAGTAAATTTGCACCCACAGAGCTAGTTATGTTTTCATTTAGATTTCATTTTTTGCCTGTTTTCCAATTTTTAAGTGCTTTGGGCCGGCCGTGTCCCTAGGGGTTTGGTTTGAGGTTATCCTGACTGTCCAAGCCAAACTTCTTTCCCTCAATAATCAGATGGTCAAAGACCATTGAGGCCTTTTTGTTTTCCTTCCTTGCATTTTTGAAATGAGGCAGAAGTTTTTTCCTTACATTCCTCACTCGGAGAGAGAAATCCTCCCCGATGAAGATGTTGGTGCCCTGTAACTAGCGTTTTCTACTCATAAGCAGTTCCTTGTGCTTATAGAAGGTACACCTTCCAATTATTGGTCCGGCGTTTTGGTCCGGCTTTTTGTTCAGTCTGTGAAGTCTGTCAAATTCAAATTCAAAGAGAGAGAGAGAGAGAGAGAGAGAGAGAGAGAGAGAGACAGGCGAGAGAGAGAGAGAGAGAGAGAGAGAGAGAGAGAGAGAGAGAGAGAGAGAGAGAGAGAGAGAGCACCTGTGGATATAAGCCAGATAATTTCCTCTTTCCAGTCCCTGTGGGATTAACTCCAACAGGTCTCTACCTGTTTAATAAGAGGATTAGGCAGACTGTGTGTGTGTGTGCGTGTGTGTGTGTGTGCGTGTGCGTGTGCGTGCGTGCGTGCGTGCGTGCGTGCGTGCGTGCGTGCGTGTGCGTATTGTTTCTATGAATGCCAGCTTAGAACACCGTACACAGGGTCCGGTTAGTGGCTGACAGTGCTGTAGAAAGTAGAAAGTAGAAGTAGAAAGCACTGACAGAGGACAAACCTCCGCCAAGGAAGAGTGGATTGAATTTGCTTAGGCTACGCTACTGTAATTGGAAAGGAAGGTGGCAGAGTGGTTAAAACGTTCGCCTGCCAATTCAGTACATGAGTGCCCGGGTTCAAATCTGGCCTTGCTCTTTCTTTTCAGTCTGACGGAAAAATTGAACTGAACGCTGAATCCTTCAGTTGGGGACTTAAAGCAAGTCTGGCCCGTGCGCTTTATACCTACATGAAACCCCATGGCAGTTAAAAATCGATAAGAGCAGGGAGAAGTCCTGCTGCCTGGTATGAATCATATTAATAGGCAAGTTTCCTAAGTTCACAGGTAAACAGCACAAAACAAACAAGCAAATAATCTCTAACTCTAAGGGGCTTCGGCATCAATCTGATGTTTCGACGACAATGGATAGTCGTCACGGGCTGACCTGGTGTTGCAGTACCTCCAGGATCGCCCACTGTTTATTGAAGACTACCGCATCTGAACTTGTCCCTAAGGTAGGGCTGACCTGGTGTTGCAGTACCTCCAGGATCGCCCACTGTTTATTGAAGACTACCGCATCTGAACTTGTCCCTAAGGTAGGGCTGACCTGGTGTTGCAGTACCTCCAGGATCGCCCACTGTTTATTGAAGACTACCGCATCTGAACTTGTCCCTAAGGTAGGGCTGACCTGGTGTTGCAGTACCTCCATGATCGCCCACTGTTTATTGAAGACTACGGCATCTGAACTTGTCCCTATGTCCCATATGTGCCTTCCCGGGCCGAGAGGACGTAAAACCCCCAAAAAAACCTTCCTGAACTTGTCCCTAAGGTAGGGCTGACCTGGTGTTGCAGTACCTCCAGGATCGCCCACTGTTTATTGAAGACTACCGCATCTGAACTTGTCCCTAAGGTAGGGCTGACCACTGGTCCAGTATCGATCGCCCACTGTTTATTGAAGACTACCGCATCTGAACTTGTCCCTAAGGTAAGGCTGACCTGGTGTTGCAATACCTCCAGGATCACCCACTGTTTATTGAAGACTATCGGCCATCTGAACTTGTCCCTAAGGTAGGGGCTGGGACCTGTTGTGTTGCAGTACCTCCAGGATCGCCGCATTGTTTATTGAAGACTACGGTATCATGAACTTGTCCGCTTTAAAGCTTGTTGTTGCGTCGTTATGTTTTGTTTAATATTTGTTCAATGTGCATTTGAAAAATAAAAAATCAAAAATCTTTATACCAAATTGTCCCTAAGGTAGGGCCGCTGACCTGTTGTTGGCAGAAGTACCTCCATGATCGCCCACTGGTTTATTCTGAAGACTGATACGGCACCGGGAGCACCTGTCCCTAAGGTAGGGGCTGACCTGGTACTGCAGGTAAAGTACTCCGGATCGCCCCATTGTTTTATTGAAGAACTGCGGCACCAGAGAGAACCCTGGTCTGGTATAGAAAGGCATATGTCAAAGAGAATGCAGAATCTTTCCCTGTCGATCTATTTAAGCACGCAAAAGTGGGAGACAAAGAAAAGTAAGACACGTTTTCTTGGGGAAAACCAAACACTTGTTATTTGAACAGAGTGAAACCACTCTGTTTGACTGGCTGTTTTTCTTGAAATAAAGAACACGTATTTCACTAGGGTGAGGGTTTGAGAGGGGGGGGGGGCGGGGGGGGTGGGCGGGCGTGGGGGGGGGGATTGTCCTTCGTCCCCGCGCGAAGCAAAAAAAAAAACATTTTGTTCGACATTCTGCAAGGAAACTTCCTACTAACTTCCGTTCGCTTGTCGCGTTGCTTCCAATAAGACGACTCACCTTGTGTTCGTT
>CM065702.1:1139848-1159848 GCA_017654935.2 Phymorhynchus buccinoides
AGACAAGTTGGGTGAGTTCCAGGTGAAGGTGAGTAATGCAAGGCAGGATTGTACCTGGGTCTCCGCTGGCAAATCGCTTGAACAGGATGACTGCCAACTTTGGGTTACTATAGAAGAATCACGAAGCGTGTCAGTGCGAGAGACCTGTAGATGTTTTTCTCACACATACATGTCATCGGAGCACAGAGTACAGGTGAAAGCCACATCTTCACCCTGCCAGACCCAATACCCTGATCTACGTCTTTCCTGCACCTATGTTCAGTGTAGATCGGGTGTACTTTGAAAGTAATTGTAGATCAGGAGTAGACAGACATGTTTACTCCAGGGTAGGACAGACGATATTGTAGTATCAAGGGTAGACCAGTACACATTAGGTTCAGGGTAGACCGACATTACTACTTCAGAGGAGTCTGTGACAGACATGTCAACTTCAGGGTAGCACAAACAGTTGACTTTCAGTGTAGATCAGGGTAGACAAGACATGATCTAGTTCAGGGTAGAAAGACATTAGTTCGGTGCAAATCAGGGAGGCACAGACAATATCACTCAGGGTAGACAGACATATTACATGTCAGTGTAGATCAAGGGTAGACAGACATATTACGCAGTGTACATCAGGGCTAGACCGACAGGTTACTTCAGGATGAGATCAGGGGACAGTACACATGTAAATCAGGGTAGGACATGACAGTTGACATCAGTGGTAGACATACATGTACAGTCGTGTATACAGGGTAGACAGACATTGTTTACATCAGGGGTAGACAGACATGTTATCATCCCAGGGTTAGACATACCTGTACTTCAGTGTTTTACATGAGGGTAGACAGACATGTTACATCAGGGTAGACAGACATGTTACTTCAGTGTAGATCAGGGTAGACAGACATGTTACATCAGGGTATACAGACATGTTACATCAGGGTAGACATACATGTTACTTCAGTGTACATCAGGGTACTTTGAAAGTAATTTGTAGATCAGTGTAGACAGACATATTACATCAGGGTAGACAGACATATTACTTCAGTGTACATCAGGGTAGACAGACATGTTACATCAGGGTAGACAGACATGTTACATCAGGGTAGACAGACATGTTACATCAGGGTAGATCAGGGTAGACAGACATGTTACTTCAGGGTAGACAGACATGTTACTTGAGGGTAGACAGACATGTTACATCAGGGTATACAGACATGTTACATCAGGGTAGACAAACATGTTACTTCAGGGTAGACAGACATGTTACATCAGGGTATACAGACATGTTACATCAGGGTAGACAGACATGTTATATCAGGGTAGACAGACATGTTACATCAGGGTAGACAGACATGTTTTAATTCAGGGTAGATCAGGGTAGACACAGGGACATTTGTTACCATCAGGGTAGACAGACATGTTACTTCAAGGTATGTGACAATACACCACCACACCACAGTGTATCAACACAGGGTAGACAGGACATGTTACATCAGGCTACTACAGACATGTTACATCAGGGTAGACAGACATGGTACATCAGGGTAGACAGACACTGTTAGATCAGGGTAGACAGACATGTTACTTCAGTGTAGATCAGGGTAGACAGACATGTTACATCAGGGTAGACAGACATGTTACATCAGTGTAGATGGTAGATGTTGACAGTATTACATCAGGGTAGACAGACATGTTACTTCAGTGTAGATCAGGGTAGACAGACATGTTAGTTCAGGGTAGACAGACATGTTACTTCAGTGTAGATCAGGGTACTTTGAAAGTAATTTGTAGATCAGGGTAGACAGACGTATTAGGTACGATCATATTACTCCGTTTCTTCGTTCTCTACATTGGCTCCCAGCTTCAATCAGGTATTGACTACAAAATTCTCCTCCTTGCCTTCAAGTCACTGAATGATCAAGCTCCCCAGTATCTCTCTGATCTTCTTCATCTCTATGTCCCAGCTCGCCAACTACGTTCGTCTTCTGATTCTCGTCTCCTTTCCCCTCCCTCCATCCGTCTCAAATCTGCTGGCCAACGTTCTTTTTCCTGTCAAGCACCATCTCTTTGGAATTCTCTGCCTTCTCCTCTCCGACACTCCAACTCAGTCTCCTCATTCAAAACCTCTCTTAAAACCCATCTTTTTCCTGCTGCACCCTAAATATTTGATCAGTTGTCTATCTTGTGTGCACGTGAGGGAAGATTGAATAAGAGGTTTGTGCTGTGCTTTGTGGTGCGTGTGGTGTGTGTGTGTTGTGTGTGTGTTGTGTGTGTGTGGTGTGTGTGTGTGTGTGTGTGTGTGTGTGTGGTGTGTGTGTGTCAGTGTGTGTGTGTGTGTGTGTGAGCATGCATGTGTGCATACATGTGTGCTTGTAAGTGTTTTGGTTTTGTGGGTTGTGTGTGCACGCATGTGTGTGTGTGTGTGTGTGTGTGTGTGTCTGTTGTTTTGTCTGTCTGCGTGCGTACGTTGTGTGTGAGGGTGTTTTTGTATGTGTTGGTGTATGTGGTCAGTCCGTGCGGCTCAGTTGATGTGTGCTTACTGAATGGGGGATGAACGAGTCGGTGTTGTTAAACGTGTGTGTGTGTGTGTGTGTAGTGTGTGTGTGTGTGTGTGTGCGTGTGTGTGTGTGTGTGCGTGCTGTGCGTGTGTGTGCGTGTGTGTGTGTGTGTGTGTGTATGTGTGTTAGAGAGAGAGATGGAGTGTTGAGAGAGAGAGAGAGAGAGAGAGACAGAGACAGAGAGAGAGAGGGAGAGAGAGAGGAGATGAGAGAGAGAGAGAGAGAGAGAGAAGAGAGAGAGAGAGAAAAAAAAATTTTATTGAGGTGAAGAGAGAGAGAACGAAAAATGAACCAAGAAAAAAAACTTTTACGGGAAAAAAACGAGGGAAAAAGAGTAAGCACACAATGGGCTTTTTTTACATCTTGCCCTCAAACAAACATGCAAGAAAATCAATATACTCAACACAAAAATAATGAAGAAGCATGCAAAAAATAATCATCGAAGAATTATCCATGAAGAAGAAAACAGAGATAAACAAAAACCGTCTATCTATCCCCCCCCCCCCTCCCCCCCCCCCCCCCCCCCCCCCCTGACAAATGAGGAGGGGAGGACAGGGAGAGGGAGTGAGAGAGGAAGAGAGAGGATCAGAGCAGAAGAGAGAGAGGGGGAAGAGAGAGAAAGAGAGAAGAAAGAGAGTTATAGAGAGAGAGGAGGAGAGAGAGAGAGAGAGAGAGAGAGAGAGGAGAGAGAGAAGAGGCCGAGAGAGAGGAGAGACAAGGATGAGAGAGAGAGAGAGAGAGAGAGAGAGAGAGAGGGAGAGAGAGAGAGAGGAAACACATGAAATAAGTAAAACCAGGCAAAACTTGTTAATAATTTAACAACAACAAAGTTGACATAATATGCATACATGTCAACATATCAAAAGTGGAAACATATTTGAAACTAAGAATGGGGTTAAACAACATTGCTTGTATGTTTCAACATAAGATACTTATGGTACTCTTTTTTAAAAACAGTAATGCCCGAGTACACATTAAAGGAAGATGAAATAGTATTCCATAAGCAGCCACCTGAATATACAAGACTAGATTTTAAAAGGTCAACTCTTGGAAGAGGTATTTTTATTTTAAAAACATTACGGACGAGGTTAATTTCAAATTTATTTTTTAATGTTGGAGGAGCATTATCGGACATTAATCTAAACATAAAAATTGCTTTGTTGTACACAAGCTTCCATTTTAGAGGTAGAATTTCTAAACGCTGATAATCAGTAAGTGTAAGGGAAGAGGATTTCAGAAGGATCAATTTCAATGCACGTCTATGCAAACTGCATAATGGTTTTAAATTTTTCTCGCTTGCCAGATCCCAAATTGTAGAGGCATAGTTGATGTGTGACTGGATATAAGCATTGAAAAAATGTTTACGACTCTCTAAATCAAGAAAATGCTTTATCCTGGAAAGTTGATAGACTTTTTTTGATACTTGCTTACAAACCATGGATATTTGATGGGACCATGAAAGGTTGTGATCAACAATAAGTCCTAAACTTTTATGATAGTCAACCTCTTCCATGATTTCAACATTGATATACAGGGATTGAGTACCAAGGGTAAGATTTTGACGCTTTTGAGAGAGAGAGAGAAGAGAGGAGAGAGAGAGAGAGAGAGAGAGAGAGATGACGAGAGAGAGAGAGAGAGATGAGAGAGAGAGAGAGAGAGAGAGAGAGTTGCTTTGTATGTATGCGTTTGTTGCTGGTTGGTGTCATTTCTTGAATGCTGTTTTTGTTGTCTATTTGTTGATGAATAATTGATTGTAAAGCGCTTTGGGCTCATCTGAGGTAAAGCGCTATATAAATGTACAATTATTATTATATTATTATTATTATTAGTTCAGGGTAGACAGACATGTTACTTCAGTGTAGATCAGCGTAGACAGACATGTTACATCAGGGTAGACAGACATACTTACTTCAGGTAGATCAGGGTAGACAGACATCAGGGTAGACAAACATTACATCAGGGTAGACAGACATGTTACTTCAGGGTAGACAGACATGTTACTTCAGGGTAGATCAGGGTAGACAGACATGTTACTTCAGTGTATATCAGGGTAGACAGACAGGGTAGACAGAGACATGCGAGAGAGAGAGAGAGAGAGAGAGAGAGAGAGAGAGAGAGAGAGAGAGAGAGAGAGAGAGAGAGAGAGAGGAGAGAGAGAGAGAGAGAGAAAGCGGAAGCGGAAGTTTAATCAGATAGGCCACAGCCCCTTCTGATGGGGTTACAAAACATCATGAATACAAAAGACAATAAACAATAGATACAAAAGTAATGCAATATTCAATAACATTACACTGATGATAAGGAGTAAACAAAGCGAATTTAGCTAAGTAATATACTACGCAGCTTGAAGGCTTTATAAACGTATAAACAAATTTTCTTAAGCAACATTTCATTCTGATTCGCTAATAACAATGTAACATTAAACAAACATGGGTTTCTAGAATATTTTCTTGGTAACAAATTATCTCGCAGATCTCTATAAGCTGGACAACAAAGCAAGAAGTGTTTTTCATCCTCTTTAGCAGATTTACATAATGGACACATCATAGACTCTTCGTCAACATTTCTATAACGAAGTTTATGAGATAACATATCCGAAATTCCAAATCTTAACTTAGTTAACTGATTTTTTAAATGTCTATCAATATCAAGTAGCAAATATGCTTCACAGTCCCATGAAGATTTAAATGAACTGTAAAAGGAAAATCTGTCGCTAGTAAATACATGATCCTCCCACCCTTGCCATCTATTATCAATTAGTCGTTGGCGAAGTTCTTTCAGAAAAACGTTAATATCCCCTACTCCTTGATTTATCCAGACAAAACCAAACCCATTTTTATACAGAAAGTCAGGAATATCTGAAACCCAACACTTTTTACCTTTTTCTTCTAAACGTAATAGCATTTTGTAGGCTTTGTGTGGTAATCTACTATCATTCATGCTTAAGATTTTCAGCCAATATTTAATGCATCGTAAATGCGAATTAATGTATATAGGATATCGTCCAGTGTCCCCATAAACAAGATCGTTTGGCGTTCTAGGCTGAACCCCTAAACATTTCTTTAAAGCAAATAAATGAACATTTTCTATTAATATTACAGACTTACCCAAACCCCACAACTCAGCACCATATTGAACAATTGGCTGAACTTGGGCGTCAAACAATTTGAGAAATACTGACAAAGAGTTATTCTTAAGCATGTATAATTTCTTCAGAATACACAATAAAGCACGCTTACCTCTACTTGCAAGGTCCTGACACGCTGCTGAGGAACTAAGACGAGTAGTAAAAAAGATACCAAGATATTTATAACAATTCACAATCTCCATTTCCCTTCCATTCAAAAAACACCTTTCCCTGGACGATAAATACCCCCCCCTTTCTAAACACTACAATGCTACTTTTTTCATATTAATTTTTAGTTGTAACTTGTTTGCCATAGCATTAAGATTATTTATCTGGGTTTGGAGGCCAACTGGTGTTTCAGACAATAAAGTTATATCATCGGCAAGTAACAAAATAAATAATTCTAGAATGTCAGGCGATAACACTGCACCGTGTCTACCCTTATCGATAATTTCTTGGGCTAGTTCATTTATAAACAATGAAAACAGCACAGGGCTGCATGCGTCACCTTGTTTCACACCCTGAGTACATAAGACATAATCTGTAAATTCATTGCCAGATCTTATTTTAGCTTTAACATTAGAATACATACCTTTAACATATTGAAATAACTTACCTTTAATACCGTTCTTTTTTAGAACAGGCCAGAGCAGTTTCCTTGAAATAGAGTCAAAAGCTTTCTCAAAATCAATGAAAGCTACGTAAAGTTTACGGTTTAATGATAATTGCTTTTGAATAATTGCTAACAATGTAAACATATGGTCCACTGTCGAGTAATTCTTCTTAAATCCAGCTTGATAATCTCCTGTAACATGATAAATACCTCTATCAAACAGTGCGTTAAAAAAAACTGACAAAAAAATCAATAATACTCTCACCACCATTTTTAAACATTTCGCCAATCAACCGTCTGGACCAGCAGACTTACCATTTTTTAATTCCCTTATTGCAGACACAACTTCTTCTTTAGAAATAGGATCGTTCAACCAGGTGTTGTCATCTTCTGTTTCCATATTATTAATAACTTCTATTTCAACTATGCTGTCATCATCTTTTTCAAGTAAGCCTTTAAAATGTTCATACCATTCATCAAAAGAAATTGTATTATGAGCACGAGTTGTTTTGGATGGAATTTTATGAACATTGCGCCAGAAATCATTTGGGACGTTAACAGACTTAATAAGGTTGTTAAGCAAACGAGAATTATGATCTGTTTCTTTCTTTTCTAATAACATTTTATATTCTCTTCTAGCTTTACAAAAATCAAATCTATCATTCTTGTCTAAAGTTTTACGAAAATATCTCAACAATCTCTTAGTCGAGCTTTTTGTCATTCGACATTCAGCGTCAAACCATGCATCATCCCGAGACCCATTATCCACCCTGATCTTTTTTTTCATACACTCACTCTGCTTCATGATACAATTATCAAATACATTTAATGCCAAATTAATATCAGCATCTAATGGCTGATTTCAGTAATAATGTCACATCCTGACTGTTCATCAGATTACGAAACACATCAGCATGTTCTTCCTGCCAAACAAACTTTTCAACATATTTCTTCTCAGTAGCATTATCTACATGCATATTACATTTAGCACCTTTCCCCAAGTTAACATGGAATTCTAGAGGCATATGGTCTGACTCAATACGTTCTTGTACATATAGATAGCTAACTGGCTGAATGGAAGAATATAGGTATGTGGAAGCCACAAAATAGTCATTGACACTATTTCCAGTATCAGATATATAAGTATAACGACCTACACGATCCCCATTGCACACACCATTCAAAATGCATAACTGTAGAGTTGTACACATGTTAAGCAAACATTTTCCGTACGTATTCACTACTTTGTCTTCAGATTCCCTATGAGTAGTATACAAATCATTTTTTAAAGCACAGTTATAAACAACATTATCATCATGCATTTCCTGACCAACATTAGAAGTTCTGCCGTTAAGATCGCCATTCAACAAAACATACATATTATTAGGTAACTCAAGTATCATTTCAACAATACTATCTTCCAAGTCAAAAATACCATTATTAACATCCAAATATGAATAATATGGCGAGTTTTCTGGGTGAACGTATGCACAAATATACAAAACATCGTTAGTCAAATTAAATACAGTTTTAGAAATAATAAACACGAGAACATTGTTATTTTCAATGTCTACCACCTTAACGTACTGCATAAGCTCCTTCCTTATAAGACACATTATCCCCCTGATCGTCTACCTTGACGTGTGAACTGTATAGCAGGCTTACAAAACATTTCATGAGAATGAGAAATAGTCGTGTGCAAATATTCAATAAAAGTCTCAACCATACAAACAAAATCAAATGACAATATATAAGAAAGAAAATTAGTCATTTATCTTTGACATCAAACCATTAATGTTCACAGTGAAGAAAGGATAAACAATCAACACTCGTACATGTATCGTTCATACTAGGCTCTTCCACACGCACATTCTTTAGTTCATCCCCACCACCCTCATTTCCTTCCTCCACATTTCTGTCCACACTCGGGTTTGACAATACACTCACGATTTTCCCGTGTTTGCTTGCCCTGTTATCATGCGTTGACACAGAAACTGTGTCAGTCACTGTCACACTTGCACGGGTTACCTCGTTGCTTGTGCGTGCAAAGGAGAACTTTTTATTAGACGGTGACTCTGAATTTGTTGACCCTCCCCCCAGTAAATTTGCACCCACAGAGCTAGTTATGTTTTCATTTAGATTTCATTTTTTGCCTGTTTTCCAATTTTTAAGTGCTTTGGGCCGGCCGTGTCCCTAGGGGATTGGTTTGAGGTTATCCTGACTGTCCAAGCCAAACTTCTTTCCCTCAATAATCAGATGGTCAAAGACCATTGAGGCCTTTTTGTTTTCCTTCCTTGCATTTTTGAAATGAGGCAGAAGATTTTTCCTTACATTCCTGACTCGGAGAGAGAAATCCTCCCCGATGAAGATGTTGGTGCCATGTAACTTGCGTTTTCTACTCATAAGCAGTTCCTTGTGCTTATAGAAGGTACACCTTCCAATTATTGGTCCGGCGTTTTGGTCCGGCTTTTTGTTCATGCTGTGAAGTCTGTCAAATTCAAATTCAAAGATAGAGCGAGAGAGAGATAGAGAGAGAGAGAGAGAGAGAGACGGAGAGAGACGAGAGATGAGAGAGAGAGAGCGAGAGAGAGAAAGGGGGGGGGGAAGGGGGGGGAAAACGGGAAAAGCGAAGGGGGGAGCACCTGTCGGATATAAGCCAGATAATTTCCTCTTTCCAGTCCCTGTGGGATTAACTCCAACAGGTCTCTACCTGTTTAATAAGAGGATTAGGCAGACTGTGTGTGTGTGTGTGTGTGTGTGCGTGTGCGTTGTGCGTGCGTGCGTGCGTGCGTGTGTTGATGTGGTTTCTAATTGTTTCTATGAATGCCAGCTTAGCACACCGTACACAGGGTCCGGTTAGTGGCTGACAGTGCTGTAGAAAGTAGAAAGTAGAAGTAGAAAGCACTGACACAGGACAAACCTCCGCCAAGGAAGAGTGGATTGAATTTGCTTAGGCTACGCTACTGTAATTGGAAAGGAAGGTGGCAGAGTGGTTAAAACGTTCGCCTGCCAATTCAGTACATGAGTGCCCGGGTTCAAATCTGGCCTTGCTCTTTCTTTTCAGTCTGACGGAAAAATTGAACTGAACGCTGAATCCTTCAGTTGGGGACTTAAAGCAAGTCTGTGTGCCCGTGCGCTTTATACCTACATGAAACCCCATGGCAGTTAAAAATCGATAAGAGCAGGGAGAAGTCCTGCTGCCTGGTATGAATCATATTGATAGGCAAGTTTCCTAAGTTCACAGGTAAACAGCACAAAACAAACAAGCAAATAATCTCTAACTCTAAGGGGCTTCGGCATCAATCTGATGTTTCGACGACAATGGATAGTCGTCACGGGCTGACCTGGTGTTGCAGTACCTCCATGATCGCCCACTGTTTATTGAAGACTACCGCATCTGAACTTGTCCCTAAGGTAGGGCTGACCTGGTATTGCAGTACCTCCAGGATCGCCCACTGTTTATTGAAGACTACCGCATCTGAACTTGTCCCTAAGGTAGGGCTGACCTGGTGTTGCAGTACCTCCAGGATCGCCCACTGTTTATTGAAGACTACCGCATCTGAACTTGTCCCTAAGGTAGGGCTGACCTGGTGTTGCAGTACCTCCAGGATCGACCCACTGTTTATTGAAGGCTACCGCATCTGAACTTGTCCCTAAGGTAGGGCTGACCTGGTGTTGCAGTACCTCCAGGATCGCCCACATGTTATATTGAAGACTACCGCATCTGAACTTGTCCCTAAGGTAGGGCTGACCTGGTGTTGCAGTACCTCCAGGATCGCCCACTGTTTATTGAAGACTACGGCATCTGAACTTGTCCCTAAGGTAGGGCTGACCTGGTGTTGCAGTACCTCCAGGATCGCCCACTGTTTATTGAAGACTACCGCATCTGAACTTGTCCCTAAGGTAGGGCTGACCTGGTGTTGCAGTACCTCCAGGATCGCCCACTGTTTATTGAAGACTACCGCATCTGAACTTGTCCCTAAGGTAGGGCTGACCTGGTGTTGCAGTACCTCCAGGATCGCCCACTGTTTATTGAAGACTACCGCATAGGAGAACTTGTCCCTAAGGTAGGGCTGACCTGGTGTTTGCAGTACCTCCAGGATCAACCCACTGTTTATTGAAGACTACCGCATCTGAAAACTTGTCCCTAAGGTAGGGCTGACCTGGTGTTGCAGTACCTCCAGGATCGCCCACTGTTTATTGAAGACTACCGCATCTGAACTTGTCCCTAAGGTAGGGCTGACCTGGTGTTGCAGTACCTCCAGGATCGCCCACTGTTTATTGAAGACTACCGCATCTGAAACTTGTCCCTAAGGTAGGGCTGACCTGGTGTTGCAGTACCTCCAGGATCGCCCACTGTTTATTGAAGACTACCGCATCTGAAGAACTTGTCCCTAAGGTAGGGCTGACCTGGTTATTGCAGTACCTCCAGGATCGCCCCACTGTTTGATTGAAGACTACCGCATCTGAACTTGTCCCTAAGGTAGGGCTGACCTAGGTGTTGCAGTACCTCCAGGATCGCCCACTGTTTATTGAAGACTACCGCATCTGAACTTGTCCCTAAGGTAGGGCTGACCTGGTGTTGCAAGTACCTCCATGATCGACCCACTGTTTATTGAAGGCTACCGCATCTGAATTTGTCCCTAAGGTAGGGCTGACCTGGTGTTGCAGTACCTCCAGGATCGCCCCACTGGTTATTGAGGCTACCGCATCTGAACTTGTCCCCTAAGGTAGGGCACTGACCTGTTTATACCCTCCGAGCGATCGCCCACACTGTTACCGCATCTGAACTTGTCCCTAAGGTAGGGCTGACCTGGTGTTGCAGTACCTCCAGGATCGCCCACTGTTTATTGAAGACTACCGCATCTGAACTTGTCCCTAAGGTAGGGCTGACCTGGTGTTGCAGTACCTCCAGGATCGCCCACTGTTTATTGAAGACTACCGCACCCAGCATCTGAACTTGTCCCTAAGGTAGGGCTGACCTGGTGTTGCAGTACCCTCCAGGATCGCCCACTGTTTATTGAAGACTACCGCATCTGAACTTGTCCCTAAGGTAGGGCTGACCTGGTGTTGCAGTACCTCCAGGATCGCCCACTGTTTATTGAAGACTACCGCATCTGAACTTGTCCCTAAGGTAGGGCTGACCTGGTGTTGCAGTACCTCCAGGATCGCCCACTGTTTATTGAAGGCTACCGCATCTGAACTTGTCCCTAAGGTAGGGCTGACCTGGTGTTGCAGTACCTCCAGGATCGCCCACTGTTTATTGAAGACTACGGCACCAGGAGCACCTGTCCCTAAGGTAGGGCTGACCTGGTGTCTGCAGTACCTCCAGGAGTCGCCCTTGTTTATTGAAGACTGCGGTTAACTTTGACCAGAGAGAAACTTGTCCGTAAGAGCCATATGTCTTCGAGATGCACCTGAAGGATCTTCTGTCTCTCTATTTAAGCACCCCCACGTGTGGCATCACGTTTGTCGTTACAGGGGGGGGAAGCCACCATTTATGTGGCAGAGTGCCACCCCACTCCAGCTGTTTGACTGGCTGGTTTTGTTGATTTGCAAGGCACGCAATTCACTTTTGTGATCCAGTAGGGGGGGGGGTGTTGGAGGTTTGCCCCCCCCCGCCCCCCCCACACACACTGCACACTGTTACGTATGGTAGGCTGTGGATACACGCATATTAGCACTTTTCTGCACCAGAACGTGTCAGGTACAGTGGCACCCTCCCCCCCCCCCCCCTCCCCCCACCCCCCCCATGGTAGCCCCCCCCCCCCCCATCCCCCACCCCACCCCCCCCCCCACCCCACCCCCCCCTCTCCCTCAGGGCTGTACGACCCCACCGTAGCTTGGATGTTGTTCATAGCAGTGTACACACAGGATTCACCAATGTCTCTGTTACAATTGTCTATTTGACCGCCCCCGCACTCCTCCTTGTCCCCCCCACTCCCCCTCCCCCCCCCTCCCCCCCCAGTCCCCCAGGATCCCCACCCCCCACCCCATGGTATCCCCCCCCCCCCCCCTCCCCCCCCCCCCCCCCCCCCTCCCCCCCCCCCCCCCCCCCCCCCCCCCCCCCCCCCCCCCCCCCACCCCCACACCACACACACACACTGTTTACGTATGGTATATCTGTGGATTTGTTCATATTAATCACCTATTGACACACCTCCTATGTTTGCAGAGTCACCAATGATCGCAGCACCCCCCCCCCCCCGCATCCACACACACACAAACACACTGTTACGTATGGTGATTCTCGTGGCCTTTGTTCATCAGTCTCCAATCACTGGCCAACGTTCTTTTTCTTGTCAAGCACTATCTCCGGACAATGGTCTGTCCCCCCCCCCACCCCCTCAGTCCCCCCATTCACAACACTCTTAAAACCCATATTTTATCTGAACGGATGCGTTCATAAATATTTGATCATCAAATTGTCCGTCGATTCATGTGCACGTGACAGCCCACACACATGCTTAAGTATGCTATCTGTGGATTTGTTCATATTAATCACTTTGTGACATCAGTGTGTCGTGTGTGTGTGTGTGTGGGAATGTGTGCCGTGTGTGTGTTGTGGTGTTCATTGTTGTGTGTGTGTGTGTGTAGTGAGCAAATGGTATTTGATTTTGTGGGTTGTGTGTTTGTCCCCCCCCCCCCCCCCCCGTGTCCCCCCTGTCTGCAACGTAACGGGCGTGTGTGAAGGGTGACTTGTGTATGTTGTGTATGGTGTCCTGTGGATCAGTTGCGGCGTCGCCACGTTCTGTGGCATACCGAATGGGTAAGAACGAATGTCACATTGTGTGTGGATTGTATGTGTGTGGGTGGTGTCACCCCCATGTGTGTCACTAGTGTGTGTGTGTGGTGTGTGTGCCCCCTGCGTTCAAGTACCCCCCCCACCCCTTTCGCCGCCGTTGTGTTGTGTGTTCACAGTGTTGTGCCTCACACACACACATTTGACACTGTTACGTATGGTATGCTGTGGATTTGTTCATATGTAATGTGTGTGTGTGTGTGCGTGCACTTTTTGCACACTCAAAGTTGTTTTTTGGGTTAATGAATAATTGATTGTAAAGCGCTTTGGGCTCATCATGAGGTAAAGCGTATATAAATGTACTGTTATGGTATTAATGTTCCACTCAGAATGGTCCCCAACCCCAGCCCCCCCCCCCCCAACACACACACACACACACTGTTACGTATGGTATGTATCTATTAATCACTTTTGACATCAGGATTATAGCCCCCCCCCCCCCCCCCCCCCCGGACCCCCGGAGTGTTACCATCCCTCATAATCACTTTTGACATCAGAATGAAAAAAAAAAAAAAAGTCTCCCCACCCCACCCCCCACCACCCACACACACACACCCACTGCCGTACAACTGGTCAGGTCCCCCCCCCCCCCCCCCCACCCACACACACACACACACACTGTTACGTATGGTATCTGTGGATTTGTTCATATTAATCACTTTTGACATCAGAATGTCGTCGTGCAAAGGTAGCCCCCCCCCCCCCCCCCCCCACGCACACACACACACACACACACTGTTATGTATGGTATCTGTGGATTTGTTCATATTAATCACTTTTGACATTAGAATGTCGCCGTACAATGGTAGGTCCCCCCCCCCCCCCCCCCCCCACACACACTGTTACGTATGGTATCTGTGGATTTGTTTACTCAACAATTGCCTGCATTCTGCCCTGTAGGGCGTTGCCTAAACGTAACGTTCTGGGACGCCCTCCTAGAGAATTTTCCATTGCGTTGGTGTGAAGCTAAAATAAAAAATATCCTAGAATCAGGCTAGTTTTATTAGAATAATGTTAGAAGTATCACTATCGGAGTCCCTTTCGCCGCCGATGTCGCTTTTCTGCAGCACACTGATTTCACACCCATGTCACTAAGAGGCCTTGCTTTATTCATGTCACTAAGAGGCCTCACAGCAGGGTCCGTTCTCAAAGCACTGTGTTTGATCAAGTTTGGGAGGTACAGAGAGGCCTTGCTTTATTCATGTCACTAAGAGGCCTCACAGCAGGGTCCATTCTCAAAGCACTGTGTTTGATCAAGTTTGGGAGGTACAGAGAGGCCTTGCTTTATTCATGTCACTAAGAGGCCTCACAGCAGGGTCCGTTCTCAAAACACTGTGTTTGATCAAGTTGGGGAGGTACAGAGAGGCCTTGCTTTATTCATGTCACACAGAAATCCCCAGCACTGCAGGTGGATTTTCAATCTACCCAGGTAAGCTTAATTGAACTGGGCTGAAAAATGGCAAGCCGCGAAAGGGTTCTTCTAAAGTATCATCATCAGATTTCAGAAGGGGTTAAACAGACAAGAGAAATTTAAAAAAAAAATCAGATTTGCTTTGGCTGGTTGAGCAATAATTAAAAACAATAGAGTGGTTTATCCGTTGATGAGCTTTCGTGCTCTGCCCAAACCATTGCTTTGAATCGCGCAAAGCGTTCAAAGACCCCGATAAGCAGGCAACCAGTGTGGTCATAATGGGTCCTTTCATTACGAGGTAGCGGTCACTCATTGTTGTCGAGCCGGCTCACTGGACAAAGCTACACACTGACCACTGGACTGCGGACAGACGGAAAGCTTTGTGACATATAATGGTCAAGTTTCACTGACTCTACAACATGTGAGCTTTCTGTTCAGTTTGCCGGGTTCTCTATATACACGTAAGTTTGCTTTTTCCTCTAGTGTGTTCAATCCTTCATGAAGCCACTCCACTGACTGGTCTCCTTGGTTGACTGGAATGTGGGCCAGCTGTAAAGTGAGGGGGGTGAGAGCATTGATGGTCTACAGTAATACAAAGCCACTCACTGACTGGTCTCCTTGGTTGACTGGAATGTGGGCCAGCTGTAAAGTGATGGGGGTGAGAGCATTGATGGTCTACAGTAATACAGAACCAAAGCACAGACTGGTCTCCTTGGTTGATGGAATGTGGGCTAACAGTAAAGTGAAGGTGAGAGCATTGATGGTCACAGGAGTGAGAGCATCCACTGACTGGTCTACCTTGGTTGACAGGAATACAAAGCCAGCTGCACAGTGAGGGAGTGAGAGCATTGATGGTCTACAGTAATACAAAGCCAAAGCACAGGAGTGAGAGCATTGATGGTCTACACTAACAGTCATACAAAGCCAAAGCACAGGAGGTGAGAGCATTGATGGTCTACAGTAATACAAAGCCACTCACTGACTGGTCTCCTTGGTTGACTGGAATGTGGGCCAGCTGTAAAGTGAGGGAGGTGAGAGCATTGATGGTCTACACTAATACAAAGCCACTACACTGCCTGGTCTCAGGAGGTTGAGAGCATTGATGGTCTAGCTGTCATGCAAAACCAAGAGCATTGATGGTCTACATTAATATAAAGCTATTCCACTGACTGGTCTCCTTGGTTGACTGGAATGTGGGCCAGCTCCTTTTCTGATGTGGGTGAGAGCATTGATGGTCTCTTTAGTGCCAGTGAGTGAGAGCATTACCCCCCCCCACACCACCACCACCACCACCACCACACACACACTCTCTCTCTACTCTAATCTCTCTCTCCCCCCCCCCCCCTCTGAGTTTCTCTCTCTAGCTGTGTGTGTAATCAAAGTGGTCTTAGGCTGGAGCATTGTGGTGTGTATAACAGTTTTACATTTAAATTGTGCACGTTAAAAACAAGTATGTAAAGTAGATTTAGTTTAATTTTGTGGATTGAGTATTATTGATTAGTTTTACTTTTACAGATTACACATTGGTTTTGCACAGGTGTTTGTGCACTTCTCAATTTGTACATGTTATAGCTGAGCATGAAAAGTAGGATGAGGTTGTCATGTGTTTGTGCACTTCTCAATTTGTACATGTTAAAGAACAGGATGAAAAGTAGCATTGATGGTCCAGGTGTGAGACATGCAGCATGAAAAAGTAGGATTGGTTTTGTCAGGTGTTTGTGCACTTCTCAATTTGTCTGTGTTAAAGCTGAGCATGAAAAGCCAGGATTGGTTTTGTCAGGTGTTTGTGCACTTCTCAATTTGTACATGTTATAGCTGAGCATGAAAAGTAGGATTGGGTTTCTGTCAGGTGTTTGTGCACTTCTCAATTTGTGCATGTTAAAGACAATGAGTATGAAAAGTAGGATTGGGCTTTTTCCCCCGTGTGTATGCGCTTACTTCTTAATTTATGCATGTTAAAAATGAGTATAGTAAATAATATTAGGTTTCTTGATAAAACCATCTGTTGATAATAAACCTGGCTCATTAGCATGTTAATTCGAATGGCATAAACAGTCAGTTCTGTTGAAGGCTTGGTGCACAGTACACGTGCAAATCTCACGCGCTTATCCGCAAATAGGTGAAAGAAAGTATGAACAATGTGGGGATCGAACTAAGTGCATGCGGAAACGCATGTGCTAATTTTTCTTACTTTCTTTTAACTTATTTGCGGAAAAGCGCCAATGTTCATCCGCGTGTAATGTGCACAAAGCCTTAGTCTGCTTTGCGAACTGATTGATGGGGCAGTGTGGAGTCCATGCTGCTTAAACCAGCAAGGTAGTGTAATGTGCACAAAGCCTTCGTCTGCTTTGCGAACTGATTGATGGGGCAGTGTGGAGTCCATGCTGCTTAAACCAGCAAGGTAGTGTAATGTGCACAAAGCCTTCGTCTGCTTTGCGAACTGATTGATGGGGCAGTGTGGAGTCCATGCTACTTAAACCAGCAAGGTAGTGTAATGTGCACAAAGCCTTCGTCTGCTTTGCGAACTGATTGATGGGGCAGTGTGGAGTCCATGCTGCTTAAACCAGCAAGGTAGTACGGCACAGCCGTGTAACACAACCTGTAAAATGCTGGTGTGCTGAAATAGTAAACTGGTAGGCCTATTTTACCGGTTGTGTTGTCCATACCAGTACCCAGTACTTCTACTATGTTGCTGTGTTGTCCACACCAGTACCCAGCTCTTCTACTATGTGGCTGTGTTGTCCACACCAGTACCCAGCTCTTCTACTATGTGGCTGTGTTGTCCACACCAGTACCCAGCTCTTCTACTATGTGGCTGTGTTGTCCACACCAGTACACAGCTCTTCTACTATGTGGCTGTGTTGTCCACACCAGTACCCAGCTCTTCTACTATGTGGCTGTGTTGTCCACACCAGTACCCAGCTCTTCTACTATGTGGCTGTGTTGTCCACACCAGTACACAGCTCTTCTACTATGTGGCTGTGTTGTTCATACCAGTACCCATCTCTTCTACTATGTGGCTGTGTTGTCCACACCAATACACAGCTCTTCTACAATGTGGCTGTGTTGTCCACACCAGTACACAGCTCTTCTACTATGTGGCTGTGTTGTCCACACCAGTACCCAGCTCTTCTACTATGTGGCTGTGTTGTCCACACCAGTACACAGCTCTTCTACTATGTGGCTGTGTTGTCCACACCAGTACCCAGCTCTTCTACTATGTGGCTGTGTTGTCCACACCAGTACACAGCTCTTCTACAATGTGGCTGTGTTGTCCACACCAGTACACAGCTCTTCTACTATGTGGCTGTGTTGTCCACACCAGTACCCAGCTCTTCTACTATGTGGCTGTGTTGTCCACACCAATACACAGCTCTTCTACAATGTGGCTGTGTTGTCCACACCAGTACACAGCTCTTCTACTATGTGGCTGTGTTGTCCACACCAGTACACAGCTCTTCTACTATGTGGCTGTGTTGTCCACACCAGTACACAGCTCTTCTACTATGTGGCTGTGTTGTCCACACCAGTACACAGCTCTTCTACTATGTGGCTGTGTTGTCCACACCAATACACAGCTCTTCTACAATGTGGCTGTGTTGTCCACACCAGTACACAGCTCTTCTACTATGTGGCTGTGTTGTCCACACCAGTACACAGCTCTTCTACTATGTGGCTGTGTTGTCCACACCAGTACCCAGCTCTTCTACTATGTGGCTGTGTTGTCCACACCAGTACACAGCTCTTCTACTATGTGGCTGTGTTGTCCACACCAGTACACAGCTCTTCTACTATGTGGCTGTGTTGTCCACACCAGTACACAGCTCTTCTACTATGTGGCTGTGTTGTCCACACCAGTACCCAGCTCTTCTACTATGTGGCTGTGTTGTCCACACCAGTACACAGCTCTTCTACTATGTGGCTGTGTTGTCCACACCAGTACCCAGCTCTTCTACTATGTGGCTGTGTTGTCCACACCAGTACCCAGCTCTTCTACAATGTGGCTGTGTTGTCCACACCAGTACCCAGCTCTTCTACAATTTGGCTGTGTTGTCCATACCAGTACACAGCTCTTCTACTATGTGGCTGTGTTGTCCACACCAGTACCCAGCTCTTCTACTATGTGGCTGTGTTGTCCACACCAGTACACAGCTCTTCTACTATGTGGCTGTGTTGTCCACACCAGTACCCAGCTCTTCTACAATGTGGCTGTGTTGTCCACACCAGTACCCAGCTCTTCTACAATTTGGCTGTGTTGTCCATACCAGTACACAGCTCTTCTACTATGTGGCTGTGTTGTCCACACCAGTACCCAGCTCTTCTACTATGTGGCTGTGTTGTCCACACCAGTACCCAGCTCTTCTACTATGTGGCTGTGCTGTCCACACCAGTACCCAGCTCTTCTACTATGTGGCTGTGTTGTCCACACCAGTACCCAGCTCTTCTACTATGTGGCTGTGTTGTCCACACCAGTACACAGCTCTTCTACTATGTGGCTGTTTTGTTGCAGGCAGGATTTAGTGTCAACAGTTGTGAGAAAGACCACCCCTAGTTGACCTGACCTAATGACCATGAGGTTTAATTTCAACGGTTGTGAGAAAGACCACCCCTAGTTGACCTGACCTAATGACCATGAGGTTTAATTTCAACAGTTGTGAGAAAGACCACCCCTAGTTGACCTGACCTAATGACCATGAGGATTTAATTTCAACAGTTGTGAGAAAGACCACCCCTAGTTGACCTGACCTAATGATCATGAGGTTTAATTTCAACAGTTGTGAGAAAGACCACCCCTAGTTGACCTGACCTAATGACCATGAGGTTTAATTTCAACAGTTGTGAGAAAGACCACCCCTAGTTGACCTGACCTAATGACCATGAGGTTTAATTTCAACAGTTGTGAGAAAGACCACCCCTAGTTGACCTGACCTAATGACCATGAGGTTTAATTTCAACAGTTGTGAGAAAGACCACCCCTAGTTGACCTGACCTAATGACCATGAGTTTTAATTTCAACAGTTGTGAGAAAGACCACCCCTAGTTGACCTGACCTAATGACCATGAGGTTTAATTTCAACAGTTGTGAGAAAGACCACCCCTAGTTGACCTGACCTAATGACCATGAGGTTTAATTTCAACAGTTGTGAGAAAGACCACCCCTAGTTGACCTGACCTAATGACCATGAGGTTTAATTTCAACAGTTGTGAGAAAGACCACCCCTAGTTGACCTGACCTAATGACCATGAGGTTTAATTTCAACAGTTGTGAGAAAGACCACCCCTAGTTGACCTGACCTAATGACCATGAGTTTTAATTTCAACAGTTGTGAGAAAGACCACCCCTAGTTGACCTGACCTAATGACCATGAGGTTTAATTTCAACAGTTGTGAGAAAGACCACCCCTAGTTGACCTGACCTAATGACCATGAGGTTTAATTTCAACAGTTGTGAGAAAGACCACCCCTAGTTGACCTGACCTAATGACCATGAGGTTTAATTTCAA
>CM065702.1:1167348-1187355 GCA_017654935.2 Phymorhynchus buccinoides
GGTCTGATAGCCACAGCTAAGCGAAGGAATGACCCCTGTATACTGGGCAGTGTGGTAGGGTTCAATAGCCACAGCTAAGCGAAGAAGGTTCCCCCCACTGCCCGAAGCCCCCTCCCCCGGCGTGGACCCCAGCATTCCCAATTAATTTACAAACTTGATTGTAATCACTAATGATCAATTTGATTCCTATCCATATCTACCGCCCAATACCCACCCACCCCCTCCTTCCCATAACCCCCTCCCCACCCCTCCCTTCCAAACACTCCAATGTATACCATTGCTTATTTTGCATTCCTCTAGTCCCAGTGTGTGGTTGTGTGTGTGAGAGAGAGAGAGAGAGAGAGTGTGTGTGTGTGTGTGTGTTTGTGTGTGCATGTGAGAGGGGTTTGTTGCACTTGTCTTTGACCACTTGCGCAGGTTTTTTTTCTCCCAGAGAGTTTTTTCCCCCTTCATGTCTTAGACAAGTGTGTCTGACTAGGGTTTTTTTTCTCGGAGAACTTCCGTTTCCCCCCTCACCCCTCGGTGCCAGGGTGGGGCAACCCACTTTGGGGTCAGACATGGGTTTGATGCGCTAGGCGGCGAACCCCCCCTCTATTTCTATTTCCATACCCCCCCCCCCCCCCACCCCCCCAAACCCCCCCCCCCCCCCCCACCCCCCCTTCTCTCTCTGTCCTTTTCATTTTTCAATTAAAATGTAATGTCAGCTTTTGCTACATGTGTTCACTTTAGCACGAGATTTGTTCTCTTCACCAAACCTCCCCCTCCCCACCCCTTAAACACAACTGACCCTTGTTTCCAACTTCTACCATTTTATGATTGCGTACTCACTGTCCCCAACCTCTCTCAATCCCCCCCCCTTCAATTCCCCCACCCCCCCCCAATTCCCCCCCCCCCCCCCCCCCCCCCCCCCCCCCCCCACCTTGATTTGTGTTCACAGCCTTGCTCTTTGGTTTCAACTTTGTTGTATCATTTACACGTTGGACTGTAGAGGGGAAGTATTGTTTTTATTTTTGATCTTGATGGTTTTTTGCTCCTTCTGTTGCCTACTTTTTTGCTCCTTTTGCTATATTTGATGTTTTTGCTGTTTAATTGCTTTGTCTGTGTTGATAAAGGCGCATTCGCCGAAATATCCAGTAGTTTTGTTTTGTCTCTTGTGAATAAAATAACGTCACTTTACACTTGTCGTGTAGTTGTTTGTTTGCTGTATGTTCCAGTGACGATTGCAGTCTGTTTCAGTTTTTTGTTACCTTTGAGACAGACAAGAGGTACTATGGGTCAGGTGACAGTACTAACTTCTTACCTTGAGACAGACCGACAGACCGACCGACCAGAGGGTTACGGCATAGGGTGGTGTATTACGAAACGTTGAAGGGATATGTGGACAAGTTATTCACCTTCCTGCCCTTCAATTCGTAGTTTGATCTGGAAAACATCCATTTCTTGTTTTGGTCGTACCATATCTTTCATCCTTTTGTTCTTTAATTACACTCACACAATTTGGTGCATTGGTATGTCGACGTATGGTAGGGCCTAATAGTGTATGCTTAGTAAGTAATCTTGTTTGCTTTGACTTGAACCTTAATGACCTCAACCAATGTGAATTTGCTGTCTTGTCATATCTTTCACATTTTCGCATTTTCAGTAGCCAGATTTGGTAAGTCAGTAGGTTCCCAAGATAATAAGTATTTTATGTGTGTGTGTGTTGTGTGTGTGTGTGTGTGTGTGTGTGTTGTGTGTGTGTGTGTTGTGTGTGTGTGTGTGTGTGTGTGTGTGTATGTGTGTGTGTGTGTGTGGTTGTATGTATGTGTGTGTGTGTGTGTGTGTGCAGGTATTTCCACAAGGTGGATGATGACGTGTGGGTGAACAGCCCCGCCTTGTTGCCTGCCCTCAACCAGCACAGCTCCGCTCTGCTCAGTGGGCTGGGGGGACACCGCAAAATCAATGCCGACATCATCAGGAAACCATGGAGCAAATGGTGCACCTTGTCTGTCCCTGTCTGTCTGTCTGTCTGTCTGTCTGTCTATGTGTCTGTCTATCTGTCTGTCTGTCTATATGTCTGTCTGAGTTGGGGGGACACCGCAAAGACAATGCCGACATCATCAGGAAACCATCAAGCAAATGGTACAGCTTGTCTGTCCCTGTCTGTCTGACTGATGATTGTCTGTTTATATGTCTATATCTGACCGTCTGTAGGTCTGTCTGTCTATCTGTATGATTGGTTATATGTCTATATCTGACCGTCTGTAAGTCTGTCTGTCTATCTGTATGATTGGTTATATGTCTATATCTGACCGTCTGTAGGTCTGTCTGCCTGTCTGTATGATTGGTTATATGTCTGTATCTGACCGTCTGTAGGTCTGTCTGCCTGTCTGTGTGATTGGTTATATGTCTGTATCTGACCGTCTGTAGGTCTGTCTGCCTGTCTGTGTGATTGGTTATATGTCTGTATCTGACCGTCTGTAGGTCTGTCTGCCTGTCTGTGTGATTGGTTATATGTCTGTATCTGACCGTCTGTAGGTCTGTCTGCCTGTCTGTGTGATTGGTTATATGTCTGTATCTGACCGTCTGTAGGTCTGTCTGCCTGTCTGTATGATTGGTTATATGTCTGTATCTGACCGTCTGTAGGTCTGTCTGCCTGTCTATGTGATTGGTTATATGTCTGTATCTGACCGTCTGTAGGTCTGTCTGCCTGTCTGTGTGATTGGTTATATGTCTGTATCTGACCGTCTGTAGGTCTGTCTGCCTGTCTATGTGATTGGTTATATGTCTGTATCTGACCGTCTGTAGGTCTGTCTGCCTGTCTGTGTGATTGGTTATATGTCTGTATCTGACCGTCTGTAGGTCTGTCTGCCTGTCTGTGTGATTGGTTATATGTCTGTATCTGACCGTCTGTAGGTCTGTCTGCCTGTCTGTGTGATTGGTTATATGTCTGTATCTGACCGTCTGTAGGTCTGTCTGCCTGTCTGTGTGATTGGTTATATGTCTGTCTGTGTGGATTAGTGGGACACTGCAAAGATAACGCAGACATCATCAGGAAACCATGAATATCTGTCTGTCACACGATCTGTCCATACCTCACTGTTCATTACTGTCCATACCTCACTGTTCATTACTGTCCATACCTCACTGTACATTACTGTCCATACCTCACTGTACATTACTGTCCATACCTCACTGTACATTACTGTCCATACCTCACTGTACATTACTGTCCATACCTCTCTGTACATTACTGTCCATACCTCACTGTACATTACTGTCCATACCTCACTGTTCACTGTCCATACCTCACTGTACATGACGTGTGGGTGAACAGCCCCGCCTTGTTGCCTGCCCTCAACCAGCACAGCTCCGCTCTGCTCAGTGGGCTGGGGGGACACCGCAAAATCACTGCCGACATCATCAGGAAACCATGGAGCAAATGGTGCACCTTGTCTGTCCCTGTCTGTCTGTCTGTCTGTCTGTCTGTCTATGTGTCTGTCTATCTGTCTGTCTGTCTATATGTCTGTCCAGTTGGGGGGACACCGCAAAGACAATGCCGACATCATCAGGAAACCATCAAGCAAATGGTACAGCTTGTCTGTCCATACTGTCTGACTGTATGATTGTCTGTTTATATGTCTATATGTGACCGTCTGTAGGTCTGTCTGTCTATCTGTATGATTGGTTATATGTCTATATCTGACCGTCTGTAGGTCTGTCTGCCTGTCTGTATGATTGGTTATATGTCTGTATCTGACCGTCTGTAGGTCTGTCTGCCTGTCTGTATGATTGGTTATATGTCTGTATCTGACCGTCTGTAGGTCTGTCTGCCTGTCTGTATGATTGGTTATATGTCTGTATCTGACCGTCTGTAGGTCTGTCTGCCTGTCTATGTGATTGGTTATATGTCTGTATCTGACCGTCTGTAGGTCTGTCTGCCTGTCTGTGTGATTGGTTATATGTCTGTATCTGACCGTCTGTAGGTCTGTCTGCCTGTCTGTGTGATTGGTTATATGTCTGTATCTGACCGTCTGTAGGTCTGTCTGCCTGTCTGTATGATTGGTTATATGTCTGTATCTGACCGTCTGTAGGTCTGTCTGCCTGTCTATGTGATTGGTTATATGTCTGTATCTGACCGTCTGTAGGTCTGTCTGTCTGTCTGTGTGATTGGTTATATGTCTGTATCTGACCGTCTGTAGGTCTGTCTGCCTGTCTGTGTGATTGGTTATATGTCTGTATCTGACCGTCTGTAGGTCTGTCTGCCTGTCTGTGTGATTGGTTATATGTCTGTATCTGACCGTCTGTAGGTCTGTCTGCCTGTCTGTACATTGGTTATATGTCTGTATCTGACCGTCTGTAGGTCTGTCTGCCTGTCTGTGTGATTGGTTATATGTCTGTATCTGACCGTCTGTAGGTCTGTCTGCCTGTCTGTGTGATTGGTTATATGTCTGTCTGTGTGGATTAGTGGGACACTGCAAAGATAACGCAGACATCATCAGGAAACCATGAATATCTGTCTGTCACACGATCTGTCCATACCTCACTGTTCATTACTGTCCATACCTCACTGTACATTACTGTCCATACCTCACTGTACATTACTGTCCATACCTCACTGTACACTTACTGTCCATACCTCACTGTACATACCTCACTGTACATACCTCACTGTCCATACCTCACTGTACCTGTCCATACCTCACTGTACATTACTGTCCATACCTCACTGTTCATTACTGTCCATACCTCACTGTACATTACTGTCCATACCTCACTGTACATTACTGTCCATACCTCACTGTACATTACTGTCCATACCTCACTGTACATTACTGTCCATACCTCACTGTACATTACTGTCCATACCTCACTGTACATTACTGTCCATACCTCACTGTACATTACTGTCCATACCTCACTGTACACTACTGTCCATACCTCACTGTACATTACTGTCCATACCTCACTGTACATTACTGTCCATACCTCACTGTACACTACTGTCCATACCTCACTGTACATTACTGTCCATACCTCACTGTTCACTTACTGTCCATACCTCACTGTACACTACTGTCCATACCTCACTGTACATTACTACTGTCCATACCTCACTGTACATTACTGTCCATACCTCACTGTACATTACTGTCCATACCTCACTGTACATTACTGTCCATACCTCACTGTACATTACTGTCCATACCTCACTGTCCATTACTACCTCACTGTCATTACTGTCCATACCTCACTGTACATTACTGTCCATACCTCTCTGTACATTACTGTCCATACCTCACTGTTCATTACTGTCCATACCTCACTGTTCATTACTGTCCATACCTCACTGTACATTACTGTCCATACCTCACTGTACATTACTGTCCATACCTCACTGTACATTACTGTCCATACCTCACTGTACATTACTGTCCATACCTCACTGTACATTACTGTCCATACCTCACTGTACATTACTGTCCATACCTCTCACTGTACATTACATTACTGTCCATACCTCACTGTACATTACTGTCCATACCTCACTGTCCACATTACTGTCCATACCTCACTGTACATTACTGTCCATACCTCACTGTACATTACTGTCCATACCTCACTGTACATTACTGTCCATACCTCACTGTACATTACTGTCCATACCTCACTGTACATTACTGTCCATACCTCACTGTACATTACTGTCCATACCTCACTGTACACTACTGTCCATACCTCACTGTACATTACTGTCCATACCTCACTGTACATTACTGTCCATACCTCACTGTACATTACTGTCCATGCCTCACTGTACATTACTGTCCATACCTCACTGTACATTACTGTCCATACCTCACTGTACATTACTGTCCATACCTCACTGTGCATTACTGTCCATACCTCACTGTACATTACTGTCCATGCCTCACTGTACATTACTGTCCATACCTCACTGTACATTACTGTCCATACCTCACTGTACATTACTGTCCATACCTCACTGTACATTACTGTCCATACCTCACTGTACATTACTGTCCATACCTCACTGTACATTACTGTCCATACCTCACTGTACATTACTGTCCATACCTCACTGTGCATTACTGTCCATACCTCACTGTACATTACTGTCCATACCTCACTGTACATTACTGTCCATACCTCACTGTACATTACTGTCCATACCTCACTGTACATTACTGTCCATACCTCACTGTACATTACTGTCCATACCTCACTGTACGCTACTGTCCATACCTCACTGTACATTACTGTCCATACCTCACTGTACATTACTGTCCATACCTCTCTGTACATTACTGTCCATACCTCACTGTCCATACCTCACTGTACACTACTGTCCATACCTCACTGTCCATACCTCACTGTGCATTACTGTCCATACCTCTCTGTACATTACTGTCCATACCTCACTGTGAATTACTGTCCATACCTCACTGTACATTGCTGTCCATACCTCACTGTACATTACTGTCCATACCTCACTGTCCATACCTCACTGTCCATAACTCACTGTTACATTTTACTGTACCCATACCTCACTGTCCATCGCCTCACTGAATTACTCTGTACAGGTATGCTCGTGTGAGTCGTACCTGACTGGGCGATACCGCCCTACATCCAGGTCCGGCCTACGTGGGGACATTGTCCCTGGCGGGTCGCCTGCTAGAGGTCGTGCCGGGACCTGACCTTGTCCATTGGAGGACGGTGTTCCTGGGGCTGTGCCAGAGTGGCTGGGGCTGGGGGTGGAGAAACCTCGGCAGATCATGCTGTGGACTTTCCTGAGAGAGTCTGTCAGGGCAGCGAACAGCGACGTGGCTGTGGGTATACCCGCTAATGAGACATGATGGTGCAGTAATGGAAGGCAAGCGTGTAGAGGTCCATGCACAGAGAACAGAAGATAGTCATCCTGGCAGCTCAGGTGGAGACTTTCCTGAGAGGTAGCCATGGCAGAAACAGCGACCGTGGCGGGGTTCCAACTTCCGTCCACTGAGGACATGATGGTTAGTACTGCAGGAGCTAAGCCTTGCGAAGATCAAGCTTCAGGAAAACATCAAATAGGGACTGAGGGACATGGTGGATAGGTATGATAACATTAATATGTTAGCGAACTGAAGGATAAGCCTTGTGAAGAGGATCGTTCACACAGAGAGTCTGACAGAATCGGATGTATTGCTTTTTTTTAAATTCGGAACTTTACAGTACTGGTGTGCACTGCCTTCGGCATTGCCTACAGTATCGTTCCCACCATCTTTATATCTCTTAATGTCCCATATGTGTCTCTTCCAGACCGGAGGACGTTTAAACAGATTTACTTACATCAGAGGCGGTGGAAAGGGGAGGGTTGTGATGAGGGAGAAGGTGGATGAGGGAGTGAAAGCAGTGGGTGGTGGGGATGTGGTAGAAAGGATGATATGATGTTAGCTTACATAATTAATGCGCACACTGTGTGTGTGTTGTGATGTGTGTGTGTGTGTGTGTGTGTGTGTGTGGAGTGTGGTGTGTATGTGTGTGTTGGCCGTGTGTGTGTGTGTGCACGCATGTGTGGTTGCTGCATGTGTATATTTCTTGCGCACATGCATAAGTGTGTACAGTTACATAGGGAGGGACATTTCCATGGTATGTGCATACCTGTTTGTGTACAGGTACGTGTGTGGAATTAGCAGACAACAGATAAGACAGCTTATGGCAGGACTCCGTTGTACTCGCTGTCACAAATACATAATAGCAACCGTGTTACCATGGTACTTAATGTTTTGGTATTGAGATATGCATAATAATTGATGTTAGTAGAAACAACGCATTGGCACAAAATGGCTTACGCTTTGCAGTTTGCGACAAATCAACAAATAAGCAGCATTGGTAATAGGTTTGACTTGTTCCTTCCTTTTGCTCTCTCTCTCTCTCTCTCTCTCGACTCTCTCTCTCTCTCTCTCTCTTATCTCTCTCTCTCTTCTCTCTTCTCTCTCTCTCTCTCTCTTGAAAACTATGTGCTGCTGTTGTGCATGCTGTTGGCCTAAAATCATTAAAATATTTCGAGGTACCGAGTTCTTATCCTCTCTATCTCTATCTCTCTCTTCTCTCTCTCTATCTCTCTCTCTCTCTCTCTCTCTCTCTATCTCTCTGCTTCGCTGTCTTTGTGTCTGCATGTTTATCTGTCTGTGTCTGTGTCTCTCCCCCCCCCCTCTCTTCTCTCTCTCTCTCTCTCTCTCTCTCTCTCTCTCTCTCTCTCTTCTCTCTCTCTCACCATATCTAAAAATAAATGGATAATCCAATTGAACAGCTAATGAACACATCAACCATGCCTGCAAAACAGGTCGCCGCAATTTTTCCTCCTAAAACAAACTTAGTTACTATGTGACACCCATACTCGCAAGCTATTTTAGAAGCTCACTGTCTAGTATACAAGTACGTCTATACAGTCTTGAGTGGAGAAAGTAGAAAGAAAACCATACAAGCGCATTAACTCTCAGCAAATATCATCCTCCCTGATAGTAATCTAACTACTGATCACCAAAATTTTACCTTAGACAAACACCTGCTCTACAATAAAATGTTTTTTATGTTTTAAAGTTCATTCAGATATTGCGCCCAGATAACCCGTTTAATACCATACATGCCAGCAACGCAACGCTAACAATTCAGGCAAAATTACATACTACCTCGTGTCCGTATCGACATGTTTCCAGTTACAAGCTTTGACGTATATGGACCAACTATAGGAATTGTCTTCCAATGTTATCAAAGCCCTGCCAATCGTTACAAACTTGAAGTACATGTATGGAAATTGTTTCCCTGTCTAGCAAAGCCTGCAATCGTTACAAACTTGAAGTACAGTATGGAAATTTGTCTTCCAACGTCGTATCAAAGCATGCCAATCGTTACGAACTTTGAAGTACAGTATGGGAATTGTCTATCCATGCTATCAAAAGCCTGCAATCGTTAAAACTTTTAAGCTACATGATGGGAATTTCTCTTGAGGGACGATACGCCATCACAGTAACGGACTAACTATAAACTCATCTATTTGTGCCATTGATTTAGAGTATAGCATAAAATCATAGTGACATTTCTAATGAGCTGCTTATTACAGCACTATAGTCCTTAGTTGTATTTGTTGGACTCTTGTGTTTATTTGATTGTTTTTATTTAATTTTTAACCTTTGTGAATTGTGTACATCTATGTACTGATTTGCGGTGTATTTTCATAATAAATCACTTTATATTATTAGATTAATCATCTTCCCATTATGAACGTGTTATTTTTTTCCCATAAACTTTACTTTTGATGCATTCATCATTATGCATGCCAAAATGTCGTTTGCCTTTTTGTTTGTACTCTAATGCTCTCTCTCTCTCTCTCTCTCCTCTCTCTCTCTCTCTCCTCTCTCTCTCTCTCTCTCTCTCTCTCTCTCTCTCTCTCTCTCTCTCACACTAACTTCTGTCTCTCGTTCTCTTCTTTTTGTAGATGATTTTTTTATGAACTCTCTTTCATCTTTCCACCTCAAAAGTTCCTCCATGTATTTCACTCTTTACTATGTCAACCAACATGTCCATTTGTATGCATGAAAAAACAATACAAGGTACAAAAATATTGAAGCAAAGGTATACATAAACTCAACAACAACATTGTTATGACACCAGGCCGCCGTGGTGTAGTGGTTAGCGTCGAGGATACTGGCTGGGAGCGTCTTGGGTTCGAATCCCTCAGAGCGATGTTTTTTCGGGTCCTTGGGACCTGGACTCCTACCAGAGTGAGTGGCTATGCGGCTCAATGGAAGACTGAAAACCCACACCAGTCGAGTTTCATCCGCTTAACGGATGCGATTCTGAGAGTGTGCTCTATTGCAAGACCAACACTGCAGGGGTCCTGTAGTTTCTAGGCCTGGTGACGCCGGATATCATTATGAAGGAAGCGTTAGACTATACAGCCCTGCCCTGCAGTCTCAGGGACGTACGAAACTCCATAGCATCATCATCACGTTATCATCGGCCTTCATTTCCATCCATCATAAATTGAAAAAGTCTCAAATTTGTTGGCTTTGCATGCCCTGCTCTCATGGTGGACTCAGTTTCGGTTTCCATCCAGTCTATGCCTTGGATGCGTCGGGTCAAAAGTCATGGGGATCAGTGGTTCCGGGGATCACGGTGGTTCTGGGAGCTGTCGGTGGACGGTCGTGGTTGGCGCCCTCGGAGGAGGGACCTCACTCACGCTGGCTCGCGACTAAGAGAATAGTGTCGTCAGAGGGGGCTAACTTAGTTTCTTGGTGTCCGGAAACAGACTCAACCGAAGTGACTCAGCAGAAGTGCAGTGTCGCCTCGGTGGTTGCCTCCTGACGGCCTAAACATAGATCCGTCCCATTGGACGCTGGTCTCGGTTTTCTGCGACTTGAACAAACCCGGTGTAGCTGCGACTGGGCTTCGGAACGAGCGGAGTGGAGGCAACGCCAGAAGAATGGGTCAGCAAAAACCCCCCCCCCCCCCCCCCCCCCCCCCCCTCCCCCCCCCCCCCCCCCACCCCCCCCCCCCCCCCGCCCGCCCCCCCCCCCCCCCCCCCCCCCCCAAAAAATACACAACAGTGTGACTTGGATACGAATGAAAAGAACATCAAAAAGCAGTTTACATAAACCAGTAGAGAGGAGTTGTTTCCCTGATGCACACAAGTGCAGGTAAACAGGGCAGCATAACCATAGAGAGGAAGTTTCCTGATGCACACACAGTGCAGAGGCAGCATAAAACAGTAGAGAAGGATGGTGTTTCCCCTGATGCACACACAGTGCAGGTAAAAAGGGCAGCCATAACAGTAGCGAGGAGTGTTTCACCTGATGCACACACAGTGCAGGTAACAGGGCAGCAAACCGTAGAGAGGGTTGTTCCCCTGATGCACCACACAGTGCAGGGTACACAGGGCAGAATAAACCAGTAGAGAGGAGTGTTTCCCTGATGCACACAGTGCAGTAACCAGGGACAGATAGGTCGAGAGAGCATAGTGCAGGTTACAGTGCAGCATAACAAGTGGTTTCCCCTGATGCACACACACAGGTAGGAGTTGTTTCCCCTGAGGCAACAGTGCAGGTAACAGGGCCAGCATAACCAGTAGATAAGATTTTTTTTTTCTTTATTTTTTCTCTCAAGGACATAGCAAAAATCACACTACAACAATAAAAAAAAAAAGAGTGTAGACATGAGATAACGTCAGCAACATAGCAATAGACAATGTACCACATTGTATAATCTTATATCATCAACAAAGGAATAGAATGTAGCTGTAACAAAGGAATAGTAAGAAAAACAGTATATGAATATGAATAAATGTAATTTTAATGATAGAATACCTCAGTAACAAATAATTAAGGAGAGGACATATAGGTTTTGTAAAGAGAAAAAGCATTTATATTCCAAAGCTGTCCCCCCCATGACACCGGGCACAAGAAGCAATTTTTTGGGATGGAAGTTCAGTTTAAGCGTCGCGTATGGCTTTCGCACGTACGAAGGGTGAACAAACAACCAGGATATAACAAAATTTATGTTCCTGAATCCACTTGTCTTAGCCAAAGGGCCGAGAAGCGATCCAGGAATTGAAAAGAGCCAATTTTTTTTGATGAAGGTTGGTTTTGAAAAATGGTGTTTTACGTTTTCCTCTCGGTCATAGCCACATATGGCGACATTTGTAAATACAAAGATGGTTGGGAAAAATACTGGCTGCAATGCCCGGAGGCAGGCACAACCCAGTAAAGTCCGAGTTCGTACAACAATATAGATAAGTCGTAGCGGTAACCCACGCCTCGTGTTAAAACCTCACCGGCTATGGTACCGCACAATGTAATATAAAAGAGAGAAAATTTTTTTTTTAAAATATTAATGGCAGATATAACCGCACTTCTCAAAAAAAGCTGGTATTCCATAGTCATAATATGCAAACATTTTTTCAATTTGATATCTTGTATTTAATATACAGAAAACTGCATAGATTGGTAGTTTTGTCCATATTTGCATTAATAAATTCAAAAACAACTTTAGCAAGTATCAGAATCAGATCAAAAAAACTGCATCAGACTTAAAAATGTCATATATCCAAATAGTACTAACGGTAGTGAAAATCTAAGCCCCAAATGCCACAACATGGTCACATTTTTGTCTTTCAAGATTTCGAGTTGTCTCTAAAAAAAGTGTAGAATGGTCACAAAACAGATAAGTGTTCAATGCAACAGTGAGCACACAGGCAGGTAACAGGGCAGCAAAACCAGTAGAGAGGAGTTGTTTCCCCTGATGCACACAGTGCAGGCACAGGGCAGCATAACAGTAGAGAGAGTTGTTTCACCTGATGCACACAGAGCAGGTAACAGGGCAGCATAACCAGTAGAGAGGAGTTGTTTCCTGAGCACCACAGTGCAGGTAACAGAGGCAGCATACCAGTAGAGAGGAGTTGTTTCCCCTGATGCACAACAGTGCAGGTAACAGGTCAAGCATAACCATTAGAGAGGAGTTGTTTCCTGATGCACAGTGCAGGTAAAACAGGGCAGCCTACACCAGTAGAGAGGAGTTGTTCCCTGATGCACCACAGTGCAGGTAAACAGGGCAGCATAACAGAGAGAGGAGTTGTTTCCCCTGATGCACACACAGTGCAGGTAACAGGGCAGCATAACCAGTTAGAGAGGAGTTGTTCCCCTGGATGAACACAGTGCAGGTAACAGAGGTGCAGCATAACCAGTAGAGAGAGTTGTTTCCCTGATGCACAAACAGTGCAGGTCAACAGGCAGCATAATCAGTATAGAGGAGATTGTCGTCCCTCGATGCACACACAGTACAGGTAACAGGGCAGCTAGACAGTAGAGAGGCGTTGTTTCCCTGAGGTCACACACAGTGAAGGTAAACAGGGCGCAGAATAACAGTAGAGAGGAGTTGTTCCCGTGATGCACACACAGTGACAGAACAGGCAGCATAACCAGTAGAGAGGAGTTGTTCCCATGATGCACACACACAGGCAGGTAACAGGGAGGAGGTGTTTCCCTGATCACACACCACAGTGCAGGTAACAGAGCAGAGTTGTTTCCCCTGATGCACACACACAGTGCAGGTAACAGGGCAGGGAGTGTTTCCCCTGATGCACACAGGTAAACAGGGCAGCTGTGGTCACCCCCACATCTCATGCACTTGTGAAATAACCAGAAACAGTATTTAGATACTACCTGGAAACAGTATTTAGAAATAGCTGAAACAGTATTTAGTTGGAAATGTTTGGACACAATTGAAACACCAGGATAAGTTGTGGTACGAAGAAAATGCCTGAAAAATAGGCAACACAGTTCAAAAGAAACTATAGAAAAGCATAGGCTAAAAACGCTACAGACGCTTACAGTTAGACATCTTCTTTCTTTCAACATCCTCTTTCAGCTACAAGATTCTGTGTCATAGTCTGTTCGTTCCGACAATGACTGCCAGATAGCAAAGGGGGCCAATACTAATTCTGGTGGGCCTGGGCGAGAATTGTTATTGTGGAGATGCCTTGCCCAGGGACATTCCCACTCTCGGCCAAAGGGATTGAGGACACAGTTGGTGTTGAGGAAGGTCCCCAAAAGGCCAGCCTCCCTTTGGCTGCAGCAACAGCAGCCGGGCAAGGGCCCCTTCGTCCAGAGGTCATAGTCTTCACAAGAGACAAAAACGTTACCATTGTTTTCCATTACTGTAGAGAATAATCTATTGTACAGCTTCCAGTTTACAGTTGGCCCCTACCACATGCTAAGTAAACCAAGGAAAAAGGCCATTCCCATTTGAGTGAAGATTTGATGTGGCGGCGCATAAAACTGGGGGACTATCACCGCCGGCAGCTACGTCACGGCAGCTGTGTGGGTACTGAAGACTTTTGTTGTTGATGTTTTATTAGGGGGGGGGGGGGCGTGCAGAACTGAAGGAGGCATGGGGAAGGGTCTGATGGTGGGCGTGGGTTAGATCATGGAGATTTGGGAGGGACTGGAAGGGAGGGGGGGGGGGGTGCAGAACTGAAGAAGCATGGAAAGGGGTCTGGTGGGGGATGTGGGTTAGATCAGGGAGATTTGGGGGGAACTGGAGGGAGGGGGGGAGGACCAAGAGGGGGGGGGGCCGTGCAGAACTTGAAGGAGCATGGGAAAGGGTGTAGGGGGGGGCTGTGGGTTAGATCATGGAGACGTTGGGGGGAATGGAGGGAGGGGGTGAGAGGACATGAGGGGGGGGGGGGGGCAGAACTTGAAGGAGCAATGGGAAAAGGGGTTCTGGTGGGGCGGTGGTAGATCATGGAGATTTGGGGGGAACTGGAGGGAGGGGGTGGGGAGGACATGGCGGGGGTGCAGACTTGACGGAGCATGGAAAAAGGGTGGTCTGGTGGGGGGGCTGTGAGTTAGATCATGGAGATTGGGGGGGAACTGTGAGGGAGGGGGTGGCGAGACATGGCGGGGGTGCAGAACTTGAAGGAGCAGGGAATGAGGGTTGGTGGGGGGCTGGTGGGTTAGGATCATGGAGAGTTGGGGGGAATGGAGGGAGGGGTGGGAGGACATGAGGGGGGGGGGGGGTGCAGAACTTGAAGGAGCATGGGAAGGGTTCTGCGGTGGGCTGTGGGTTAAGATCATGGAGATTTGGGGAGAACTGGAGGGAGGGGGCTGGCGAGGACATGGGGGCGGGGGAGAGGGGGTTCTAATTTCGGGATTTGAAGCCTTCCCATGCAAGGAGGGTGATGTTAACAACCTCAGATGGAAGAGGAGTTCACTCGCTGATCGTCCGTGCAAAAAAGGAGTACTTCCCAGTAGCTGATTTGCAGGAAGGGAGGAGTACGTGGTTCTGGTGGATTGCTTTGTCCTAATTGTTGGTGGGCTGAGAGACGGATGAGTACGGCTGCGATGGAGACATTGGACATGATGGTGCTTATAAAAGAGTTGTGAGCCTTGCCGTATGTCTCCTGTCGGCGAGTGGTGACAGTGCAGCTGTTTCTGTGCCATTTTTCCCACGCTGGAGTCTGGCGATGCCTGTTCACCACCACAGCGGGCGGCTCGCGCTGAACTTTGTCCACCGTGCCGGACGTCTTTTGCAGTGAGGTGATCCCCATTGGGAGCATACCCAGAACCTGGCCTACGAAGGATTTGTACGCTGGTCTCTTTGATGTTGACGGAATCAAACTTCACGTTTCTCGAGAAAGCCTAGGGTTTTGATTATTGGCTTTGCTCGGTAAAATTGAAATATGGGTTTGTCCCACTCAGATCTTGCGGAGATGGTGACACCAGCTACTTAGTTTTTTGGACTTGCCTTAACTTTGAAACATTGTGGGAAATATTATAACAGCAACATCAGATCAATAGTTGCAGGTGAAATATATGTCGGCCTTTAGGTATCAATTAGGTGTATAAGACTAACTCATGGGTAACAGCTCATTACGATCTTATCATTCAACATGGCGACTATAGTTCCAGACCCACCCTGGTCCTACGCAGGATCACAAGAGGTCATTCTCATTGCTGGCTGTCTGCTGTCTGCTCTCTCTCTCTCTCTACTTCTTTTCTCTCTTCACTCTCTCTCTCTACTAATCACACACGCCCACACACGCATAACACACACACATTCTCCTCCTCCCTCTCACTCTCTCTACTTCTCTCTTTCTATCTCTCTCCCCTCTCTCTCTACCCTTTTCGAGCGTCCTTATCGTCGCACATATTATAGCATTCCATTTAACATTTGATTTGACATGTGTTGTTTTCGTTGGTTTTATTCTTCTTATTGAATTTGTGGAAATGCTAATTTCGATATCCAACTCCACCACACCCCATCATATGTATTGTGGCATAAGGCCAATGTGCATTAAAAACAATTTCAGTGTTCAGTGTCTCTCTCTCTCTCTCGTCTCTCTCTCTCCCTATCTCTTCTCTCTCTCTCTCTCTCCTTGAGTTTAACAAAAAGTATCAGTGTTTCAAGATCGGTTCAGACTTTAAACTTGGCCTGAGATTCACATGGCGCCTGTTCAGAAAGTCTGTGAGGCTTATAGAATGAGAACGTTATAAGAAGGAAAGAAGATATAAAACTCACAGACTTCCGTGAACGTACGTCTCAGCTTTGCTGTAATACACGACATGATTTCAAGCATCAAGTGGTCAAAAAGAACAAGATCTGCCAAAAAGACGTTTTTAAGGATTCCGAGCGATATTCCAGTTTTTGGGGGTAGGATGATCTGTTTGCAACTGTGACAATACCTAATCGGTCCAGAAACATTCAACTTGGCCTGAATACCCTAATACATGTAGTTTGTGAGATACATGCCACGTTAGGATTTGTTGATTCTCTAAGTGGTATTGATAAATTTAGCTTTACGTCTCTCGACCTGAGGAAGGCACATATTTCTTAAGGGTGAGAGAGAAAATTGAGTTTTAGTCCTCTTGGTCTGAATCCAGTACACATAGGGACATTTAAATACAAATATGGTTGGAAACAATACTGGAGGCAATGACGGAGGCAGTTACGAAACCAGATAAAGTCCCGATTTTGTTATTTAATACCGAAGCGTAGCGGTGACACGCTCGGTTAAACCTCATCGGCTATGGCAGCACAAGTGATTTTCTTAAGTGAGAGATGACATCTCTTTAATTCATGAAAATCACAGTTACGCGAAGAACGAGTGTCACGGAAGCCAAGTTATAGCCTATATTATTAGTTGTAATGCCTCTTTTTATGATACGTATGCATTGTTTTTACATAATAGGAAGCAAATTATAGTTTTCTTAGTTCAATACACTTGATTACTATTGAAAAGTATTTGCCAAAATGAGGTTTTAGGGGGTTGCCTTGCGCAAGGGCAATAACTCTAAGACTAACCAAAATTTGTTGTGTTAACAGCATAAATGGATCAGCACCAACTCTGGAGGCATATTTTAGGGGGTGGGGGGGGGGGTACCCCCAAGCTCTCACTGGACTAGATAACAAAAACATAATGATGATGGTTCTGTTGGTATATACACGTGGGGCTTCGGCAGCAGAAAATGTACATAAAAACATAAAACCCAGGATAATCGGCCTGATCGCCTCTCTCTACTCTCTCTCTCCTCTCTCTCTCTCTCTCTCTCTCTCTTTCTCTATCTCTGTGTACAAGAATTCATAATAAGCTAGCACCAAAATATCCTTATTACTAACATTTAAAGTCCATTACAATTCGACGCAAAACCAAATTAACAATGACCCGCCCCAGAAAGATACTATATAAATTAATCCTTACAACATCTGGTGGTAATCTGTGGAACAACCTCCTGATTATCTAAAAAATAGACTAGCGTATTTTCCTTACGACAATATTATCACAAGCTCCTAATAGACAATCTTAGTAAGTTAATGCTAATTAATAGTTTTACTTCAATACGTTACTAATAGCCATCAGCTTAGCTAGATTCTATAAATATCCTCTCCTCTCTCTCTCTCTCTCTTCTCTCTCTCTATTCTCTCTCTCTCTCTCTCTCTCTCTCTCTCTTCTTCTCTCACTGTCCCTTCTCATATTCACCATGTTATCTTATATGTTATTGGTTTTTGTGTCTTCCTTATAATTGGGTTTATCTGAAAAAATTCATGTCTCAAAATGGTTTCCCTTTTTTTTCAATTCAAGTTCACCATGTTAAGTATTGATATGTTTGCTTAAATCCCATTTTTGATTCTTTTTCAATTATTTTCATGTGCCAATTTTTGCTCCATTTTCTTGACTTGATGGTTTTATGGCAAATTTTCTTTGCTGGATGCAGGGTATGAATGTGTGAGGGAGAGGCAAGGTGTAAAGAAGGATTGTAGTTATCCTTTTTACCCTCAATAAAACATCGTATTTAGGATTGCGTATCTCCTCTCTCTCTCTTCTCTCTCTCTCTGATGTTGATTGTAATCTGTTTTTCACCCTTTAGGTCTGTTAGGTACTAGGTTAAGTAAGGACTAAAAAACATAGCAGTAGGCTTTCAAGCGTACCCTCCTTAATAGATTTTTTTAAGTACAAGGTTTATCGTGCACTTCAGGTTATAGCTAATCATTCATCAATTCAATGTCAAATTTATATATTCCCAGTTACTAAATAGATTTTTGAAAGGGTTAGTATTAAAGGAAGTCTTCCCCCTCTTTCTTCTCTCTCGTTCGATCGGCAAACTTCAGAGGTTGAAATATTTACCATGTGTTGGGAAAAAAGAAAGAAAACGAAGGCACCATTGCCGTTGCAGGACACAGGAAAAAAGAAAACAATAAATAATAGACGATAATAACGTAGATAAATGCGAAATTAAATAATCATTAATTTAATTACGGTGGGAGCCAGTCTGGACTGAACAGGTCAGTGACTCGAATTCAGTTTCCACGGTCGTCTGCCATGAGGGCAGAGCGTTCCAGCTGGAATGTCCGGGGGAAAAAAAACGACATTTGACTGTAGGCATACATCGTACGACAAGACGAAACATCGTTATGACTTGGTGCTGGACGTCCTGCGGTTCTTGCTGTGCTCCATAATGGCGGTAGTAGGCTGAGTTGATCTCAGCGAGACCCTGCTTGTGTTTGAAGAACATCTCCGGCCTTTTGTTGTTTCTCCTTTATTCCAAGGACGGCCATTCCAATGTTGAAAGTATCTCATCCCGGAGGACTGGTGGTACCTGTTTGCCGCCCATCGAGCACCCCTTCGCCAGACTTTTTCCAGGGTGTGGATGTCTTTCTTGGTGTAGGGGTCTGGAGTTCTCCAGAACTGGGCGGACGAGCGCTGGTTGAGCCTCAGAAAGCCAAGAGTCTTGTTTGCTTTCTTACTGATGTTGGCAATGTGAGGGCCCCATTTTTGATGCTGTCTGTGATCGTAACACCCAGGTACAGTGGAACCTCCCTGGATAACACCTCCCATATCAAGACTCCCTCCCAATGGAAGACTACTTCTCTAGACATAATTAAATTGGCCCTTTTGAAAGTATTAAAATACTACCTTATAAGACTCATTTGGGATGATTTTGTAAGGTCTCCGAGGGAAGTTCACACTGTACTTGATTTCATTTACTTCCTCAGTCTAGTGCTTGGTCATGGATGGGATGGAAATTCAGTTTAACGTCGCGTATCGGCTTTCCGCGCCATGTACGACGGGCTGAACAAACAAACCAAGGCATAAACAAAAATTTATGTTCCTGAATCACTGTCTTCGCCAAAAGGCCGAGAAGCGATCAGGAAGTTTTCAAAGTAAAACTTTGAAACTTACATAAAATGTCATGGATCTTCCTTCTTCTCCTTATTATAGGCAGCCAGCTTCATCACGTTGAAGATTCTGCTGCTCTTTAGGATGTAGTACGAAAAAGAAAGAAAAACAGCAAAAGATAGAGTAGCAAAGCGAAATGATAACATATTATGGGGAGAAAGAAATGATCCCAAGATAGTCAAGGATAATTGAAGTATTTATAGATACACTGTTTACTATGAAGAAGGATATTTATGATATTAAAAAAACTTAGGTGTGTGTGTTTGTGGGGTGTGGGCAGGGCATGTGATAGAGGGGAAAGACAAGAGTAAAAAAATCATGCACGACCGTAAATGCTTCCGGTATAGCCGGGACACCTGGGCCCCACATGGTGCGCAGAGGTTTGTTGTCGATCGCCGGTCACACTTGGAGTCCTGCGACAAGATTGGCGCGGGCTTTGCAGGGTTCACAGACCGTGCAGCTTGTCTGTTGGCCAGATCTCATCCCTCAGCAGCGGCGGTCCCACAGTCCGGCGAACGTGGGCCGTGTCCTGCCTCTTCTTCTCCGCAAGGGACAAATGGGGTGAAGGAACAGTATGCATCTTCCTGACAGAGGCTGGTTCAGTCTGCTTGTGCCTGTCTTAGGCGGAAATGACCACATGCGTGATTGGGTAGAGGTGTTAGCTGTCCTGTTGCGGCAAGATACGTGTGGATGGGTTCTTCATCTTCTAGTGAGGCAGACGAGGTGTTTAGTTGCTAGTTTTTCAGATTGAGCAAGTTTTAGCAAGAGCGGGGATGTGTGTAATATACTCAATA
>CM065702.1:1187855-1218182 GCA_017654935.2 Phymorhynchus buccinoides
CCATCACCCTGTACTGCTTTTGGCACCTTGCATGCTCTTCAGTGTCCTACCAGTTGAGGGGGGGGGAGAGGGGGGCGTGAGAGGGCTTATAAGGTAGGGAGTTGACCAGGAGTTCTCTATGATGTACTGCTTTCTTGGCACCTTGCATGCTCTTCAGGTCCTACAGTTGGGGGGTGGGGACGGGGTAGGAGGTGAGGGAGGTCATAAGGTAGGAGTTGAAGGAATGTCATTGATTGTACTGCTTCTTGGCACCTTGCTTGCTCTCATTGTACTACCAGAGTTGAGGGTTGGGGGGGGCAGAGGAGGGGAGGGTGGGGGGGGCGGTGAGGGGAGGAAGGGAGGGTCATAAGGTTAGGGAGCTTGAAGGAGCAGTCAATGATAAGGATGTCATGATTGTCTGCTTCTTGGCACTTGCATTGGCCCTTCATGTTCCTACCAGTGTTGAGGGTGGGGGGAGAGGGGGGGAGGGGAGGGGGGATGGGAGGTAATAATGGTCGGGAGGTTTAGGGAGTTGAAGGAGTCATGTATGAGTAATGCATTCTTGGGCACCTTGCTTGCTCTTCATTGTCCTACCAGTTGAGGGGGGGGGGGTAGGGGGGAGGGGAGGTCATAAGGTAGGGAGTGAAGGAGTCATGATGTAATGCTTCTTGGCACCGTGCATGCTCTCATTGTCCTACCAGTTGAGGGTAATGGGGGGAGGGGGGAGATGTCATAAGGTAGGGAGTTGAAGGAAGTCATGATGTACTGCTTCTTGGCACCTGCTTAGCTTTCATTGTCCTACCATTGAGGGTGGGGGGAGGGGGGGAGGGTCAAAGGTAGGGAGTTTGAAGGAGTACATGATGTACTGCGTCTTGGCCACCTGCTTGCTATTCATTGTCCTACCAGTGAAGTGGTGGGGGGAGGAGGGAGGTCATTAAGGTAGGGAGTGGAAGATGTCAGAGTGTACTGCTTCTTGGCACCTTGCTTGCTCTCATTGTGCCTACCAGTTGAGGGTGGGGGGAGGGGGGGAGGTAATCATAAGGTAGGGAGTTAGTTGAAGAGTCATGATGTACTGCTTCTTGGAAAACTGTCCGTTCATTGCCCTACCAGTGAGGAGGTGGGGGGTAGGTGTGGAGGTCATAAGGTAGGGAGGTGAAGGAGTCTGTGAATTCTTGGCAACTCTTTGCTATGCTGCCTCTTCATGTTCTACCAGTTTGAGGGTGGGGGAGGGGTGGAGGGCATAAGGCTAGGGAGTTGAAGGAGTCATGGATGTACTGCTCATTGGCACCTTGCATGCTCTCATTATGCCGTACCAGGTGAGGGTGGTGGGAGGGTGGAGGTTCATAAGGTCGGGAGTGAAGGAGTCATGATGTACTGCTTCTGGGAACTTGCCTTGATCTTCATTGTCGCAGTTGAGGGTGGGGGGAGGGGGGCGGTCATAAGGTAGGGAGTTGAAGAGTCATGATGTAATTCTCGGCAACGTTGCCTCGATCACTTCATTAGTCATACAAGTTGAGGGTGGGGGGGGGAGGAGGGGGGAGGTCATAAAGGTAGGGAGTGAAGGAGTTATGATGTACTGCATGCTTGGCACTTGCATGCTGCTTCATTGTTTCCTTACCAGTGAGGGTTGGGGGGAGGGGGGGAGGGGGGGAGGTATAAAGGTAGGGAGTTGACGGAGCCATTGATGTACTGCTTCTTGGCACCTTGCATGCTATAATTGTCACAGTTGAGGGTGGGGGGAGGGGGTGAGGTCATAAGGTTAGGGAGTTTTGAAGGTTGTCATTGATGTTTACGCTTGGCACCTGCCATGCTCTGCATCTGTCCTAACCAGTGAGGGTGGTGGCGGGGAGGGGGGGGGGGAGGTAAAGGTTAGGAGTTGAAGGAGTAATGATGTATCTGCTTCTTGGCACCTTGCTGTCTTCATTGTCCGTACAAGTTGAGGGTGGGGGGTAGGGGGAGGTCATAAGGTAAGGGGAGTGAGGGAGTTGAAGGAGTCATGACTGTACGCTTTTGGCACCTTGCAGCTCTGCATTGTCTACCAGTTGGAGTGGGGGGGAGAGGTGGGAGGTCTATAAGGTAGGGGAGTTGAAGGAGTCATGATTTTGTACTGCTTCTTGGACCACCGTTGCATGCTCTTCATTGTCCTAACAGTGAGGGTGGGGGGAGGGGGGCTGGTCATAAGGTAGGGGAAAAGTTGAAGGAGTCATGATGTACTGATTCTGGCACCTTGCAGCTCTGCATTGTCCTACCAGCTTGAGGGTGGGGCAGGGAGGAGGAGGTCATAAGCGGTAAGGGAGTTGAAGGAGTCATGATGTACTGCTCTTGGCACCTGCTTTGTCTTCATTGTCCTCAGTGTTGAGAGTGTGGGGGGAGGGGTGGAAGGCATAAGGTAGGAGAGGTTGACGGACGTCATGATTGTATGCTTTTGGCACCTGCATGCTCTCAGTGTACACCAGTTGAGGGTGGGGGAGGGGGGAGTTCATAAGGTAGGGAGTTGAAGGAGTAATGATGTACTGTGCTTGGCACCTTGCTTGCGTCTTCATTGTCTCTACAGTTGAGGTGGGGGAGGGGGAGGTAATAAGGTAGGAGTTGAAGGAGTCAGATGTAACTGCTTCTTGGCACTTGCATGCTCTTCATTGTCCTACAGTGAGGGGGGGGCGGGGAGGGGGGAGGTTTCATAAGGGATAGGGAGTTGAAGGAGTCATGATGTAAGCTTCTTGGAATCATTGCTTGCTCTTCATTGTCCCACCAGGTTGAGGGTGGGGGGAGGGGGGAGGTATAAGTAGGGAGTTGAAGGAGTCATGATGTACTGACGTCTTGGCACCTTGCTGGCTCTTCATTGTCATACCAGTGTGAGGGTGCGGGTGAGGATGGAGGGTCATTAAAGGTAGGGATTGAAGGTCGTCATGAGTAACTGCTTTTGGCACATTGCTTGCTCTTCATTGGATCTACAGTTGAGGGGGGGGGAGGGGGGAGGTCATTAAGGTAGGGAGTTGAAAGAGTCATGATGTACTGACTTATGTGGCACATTGCCTGTTCTTCAATTGTCCTACCAGTTGAGGGTGGGTGGTGGGGGAGGGTGGTAGGTTATAAGGTTAGGGAGATTGCAAGGAGTGTTCATGAGTACTTCTGGCACTTTGCCTGCTCTTCATTGGTCTACCAGTTGAGGTGGGGGGAGGCGTGGAGTCATAAGGTAGGGAGTTGGAAGGCGTCATGATGTTTATGCCTTTCTTGGCACCGTTGAATGCTCTTCATTGTCCCCCTACCAGTTGAGGGTGGGGGGAGGGTGGAGTGGCGTCATAGGTAGGGAGTGACTGAGTCCATGATTGTATGATCTTGGCACTTGCTAGCTCTTCATTGTCCTACCAGTTGAGGGTGGGGGGGAGGGGGGAGGTCAATAAGGTAGGGAGGTGACGGAGTCATGATTGTACTTATTGGGCATCTTGCTTGCTTCATTGTCACCAGTTGAGGGGGGGGGAGGGGGGAGGTCATGAAGGTAGGGAGGTGAAGGTCATGGATGTACTGCTTTTTGCACCTTGCATGTCCTTCATCGTCCTACCAGTGAGGTGGGGGTGGAGGGGGGAGTATAAGGTAGGGAGTGAAGGAGTCATGATTGTTGTACTGCTCTGCACTTGCATGCTCTCATGTCTACCAGTTGAGGGTGGGGGGAGGGGGGGGTCATAAGGGTAGGGAGTCGAGTGTCATGCTGTACTGCTCTTGGCACTCTGCATGCTCGTCCATTGATGCATACCAGTTTGAGGGTGGGGGGAGGGGGTAAGTATAAGGTATAGGGCGTGAAGGGTATCATGAGTATGCTTCTGCACCTTGAAACACAACTGCTCTCATTGTCTACAGTTGAGGGTGAGGTGGAGAGCGGGAGGTTCAAGGTGGGATTGAAGGAGTCATGATTGTACTCGCTTCTTGGCACCTTGCATGCTCTTCATTGTACTACCAGTTGAGGGGGGGGGAGGGGGGAGATCATAAGGTAGGGAGTGAAGGAGTCATGATGACTGCTCTTGGCACCTTGCATGCTCTTCATTGTCCACCAGTTGAGGGTGGGGTTGAGGAGGGGAGAGTCATAAGGTAGAGAGTTGAATGAGTCATGATGTACTGTCTTCTTGGAACCTTGCCTGCTTCATTGTCCTCACCAGTTGAGGGTTGGGGGGCGGGGGGAGGTTCATAAAGGTAGGAGTTGAAGGAGTCATGACGGAATGTTCTTGGCACCTTGCATGCTCTTCATTTTTGTCCTACCAGTGGAGGCGTGGGGGGAGGGGGGGAGGTCATAAGGTAGAGTTGAAGGAAGTCATGATTGATACGGCTTCTTGGCACCTTGCATGCCTCTTCAATTGTCCTACCAGTTGAGGGGTGGGGGAGGGGGAGGTCATAGGTAGGGAGTTGAAGAGTCATGATGTACTGCTTCTTGCACCGTGCATGCTTTCATTGTCACTACACAGTTGAGGGTGGGGGGGAGGAGGGAGGTCATAAGGGTAGGGAGTTGAAGAGTCTGAGGACTGCTCTTTGCACCTTGCATGCTCTCCTCTGTCTACCAGTTGAGGGTTGGGGGAGAGGGGGGAGGTTACTAAGGTAGGGAGTTGAAGGAGTCATGATGTACGCTTCTTGGCACCTGCTTGATCTTCATGTAATACCAGTGAGGGTGGGCGTTGCTGTGGGTTGGGGGCATGTCATAAGGAGGAGTGAAGGAGTCATGATGTACTGCTTTCTGGCACCTTGAAATGCTCTTCATTGTCCACCAGTTGAGGGTTGGGGGGAGAGGGATGTCATAAGGTAGGGAGTTGAAGGATTCATGATGTACTTCTTGGCACTTGCTTGCTCTTCAGTTTACCAGTTGAGGGTGGGGTGAGGGGGGAGTCATAGGTAGGGCGTTGAAGGAGTCATGATGTATGCTTATTTGGCCACACTTGCATGCTCTTCTGTCTACCAGTTTGAGGGTGTGGGGAGGAGGGTGGAAGGTCATAAGGTAGGGGAGAGGAAGGAGTCATGATGTACTTCTTGGCACCTGCATCGCTAGGCATTGTCCTACCAGTTGAGGGTGGGGGGAGGGGGGAGGTCATAAGGTAGGGAGTGGAGGAGTCATGATGTACTGCTCTGGCAACCTTGCGGGACTCTTCGGTGGGGGGAGGGTGGAGGTCATAGTAGGAGTGAAGGAGTCAATGATGTACTGCTTCTTGCACCTTGCAGGTCTTCATTGTCCTACCAGTTGAGGTTGGGGGGAGGGGGGAGGTCATAAGGTAGTGAGTGAAGGAGTCATTGATGTCCTGTTCCTTGGCACTTGCCTGCTCTTCATGTCCTACCAGTTGAGGGTGGGGTGAGGGTGGAGGTCATAAGGTAGGAGGTGAAGGAGTCATGATGTACTGTCGTGGCACCTTGCATGCTCTTCATGTCCTACCAGTTGAGGGTGGGGGGAGGGGGGAGCATCAAGGTAGGGAGTTGAAGGAGTCATGATGTTCTGCTTCTTGGCACCTTTGCAGTGCTCTTCATTGTCCTACCAGGTGAGGGTGGGGGGAGGGTGGAGGGTCATAAGGAGGAGTGAAGGAGTCCAATGAATGTACTGCTTCTTGGCACCCTGCATTCTTCATGCTACCAGTGAGGGTGGGGGGAGGGGTGGTAGGTAATAATAGTAGGGAGTGGAAGGAGTCATGAGTACGCGTCTGGCACCTTTGCATGCTCCATGTCCTACCAGTTGGGGTGGGGGTAGGGTGGAGGTCATAAGTAGGGAGGTGAGGAGTCAGATGTTACTGCTTTTTGCAACCTTGCTTGCTCTTCACGTCCTACAGTGAGGGTGGGGGGAGGGTGGAGGTCATAAGTTAGGGAGTTGAAGGAGGTATGATTGTACTGACTTCTGGCACCTGCTTGCTCTTCATGGTCCTACCAGTTGAGGGTGGGGGGAGGGGGGACGGTCATAAGGTAGGGGAGTTGAAGGAGTCATGATGATACTGCTTCTTGGCACTTGCGGGCTCTTCATGTCCTACAGTGAGGGTGGGGGGATGGGGGAGGTCAAAGGTAGGGAGTTGAAGGAGTCATGATGCTACTGCTTCTGTGGCACTTGCATGGTTCATTGTGTCTACCAGTTGAGGGTGGGGCGGAGGGGGGATGTATTAAGGTAGGGAGTTGAAGGAGATGATGTACGCTTATGGAAACCTTGCATTGCTCTTCATGTCCTCCAGTGAGGGCGGGGCGGCCGGGGAGGAGGGATTCATAAGGTAGGGAGTTGAAGGAGTCATGATGTACTGCTTCTTGGCACCTTGCTGCTTCATGCCTACCAGTTTGAGGGTGTGGAGGGGGGAGTCATAAGTAGGGAGTTGAAGGAGTCATGATGTACTGCTTTCTGGCACCTTGCATGCTCTTCATTGTCTATCCAGTTGAGGGTGGGGACTGGGGAGGAGGAGGTCATAAGGGGGGAGTGAAGGAGGTCAGGATGTAATATGCCTTCTTGGTTGGTGGAACCTTGAAGGCTCTTCAATTCGTCATACCGTGAGGGTGGGGGGGAGGGTGGAGGTCATAAGGTAGGGAGTGAAGGAGTCATGATGTTGATTTCTTGGCAACTTGCATGCTTATTCATTGTCCTTACCAGTGAGGGGGGGGGAGGGGGGAGGTCATAAGGTAGGGAGTTGAAGGAGTCAGATTAATGTCTTGGAAACTTGCGTGCTCCTCATTGTCCTACCAGTTGATGGTGGGGGGAGGGGGGAGGTGCATAAGGTTAGGGATTGAAGGAGTCATGTGTACGCTTCTTGGGGGGCACCGCTTGCTCTTTCATTGTCCTACAGTTGAGGGTGGGGGGAGGGGGGAGGTCATAAGGTAGGGAGTGAATGAGTCATGATGTACTGTTCTTGACCTTGCTGCTCTTCATCTGTCTACCTATGGAGGGTGGGGGGGGGGAGGGGGGAGGTATAAGTTAGGGCGTTTGAAGGAGTCATGATGTACTGCTTCTGGGAACCTTGCTTGCTCTCATTGTCCACATTGAGGGTTGGGGGGAGGGGGGAGGTCAAAGGTAGGGAGTTTGAAGGGAGTCATGATGTACGCTTCTTGGCACCTTGCTGCTCTTCATGTTCATACAGTTGAGGGTGGGTGGAGCGGGGAGGTCATAGGTAGGGAGTGAAGGAGTATTATGTACTGCTTCTGGCACCTTGATGCTCTTCATGTCTACCAGTTGAGGGTGGGGGAGGGGGTGAGGTCATAAGGTAGGGAGTGAAGGAGTCCATGATGTACTGCTTCTGGCACCTTGCTGTTCTTCATGTCATCCAGTTTGAGGGTGGGGCGGAGGGGGTAGTTATAATGTAGGGAAGTGAAGGAGTCATGATGGGATGCTCTTGGCACTTGAATGCTCTAATTGTACTACCGTTGAGGTTTGGGGAGGGTGGAGGCATAAGTAGGGAGTTGAAGGAGGTAAATGTGTACTGCTTCTTGGCACCTTGCTGCTCTCATGGTTCCTACCAGCTGAGGGGACGTATTTTGTTTCTTTTCGTTTTTTATTGTTATGAAGGAAAATAACAGTGTTTAGATGTCTATGCTATCTTATCTAAAGACTGGAAAGTCGATGTAGAGAAAACATCAAATGAAATTATGATGATTTTTTCCTTCTTGATATCGGCTATCAAGATTTCTTTATTAGATCCCACTGGTTCAGCATTAGAGAAAGAAAAGATCCAAAAGAGTCTGTGTTGTATGTTTCATCAAGAGGAAGAAGAGTTAGCGGAGTGTGTGTCTCCAGGGAAAGTGCCGTTAAATGTGCCTTAATTTATGCAAAAAGCTCCAGTTATATATTGTCAATGTTCTGTCCCCATCATTCTGTTTCTCCAATATATCATGTTAGGGTAAGTCTGCCGGAGTTAACGGGTCTAGCGATCCCAGAACGAGAGGAACGCAGAGGTTCTCCAAAGGATCTAGGGAACAGCTCACCCGGTCCTCACCATCTTTTCACGCGTACGCTGAGGAATGGATGTGCTTCCTGCAGCGTCTGACAGAAACACCTGCCAGACACTTTCAGGGCGGTCCTATGGGGGCATTCCATCAGCCACCAGGCCTTGTTCTGGCTAGATCCAAGACGATCAAGGAAGTGTACGGTATTTAATTTGTAATTTAGGCAGCATTGCTATGTTGTAATCATTAAGGGTCTGCGCATGTGCCTGTCAAAGTGACAGTCTTGGACTTGAAAGCTGACGAGGGGCCCTGTCCAAGATGGAAGAAGAAGAAAGACCAAACTTGGAGTCTAATCACAAATCACAAATTCTATTTCTGTACTATTTCTCCCCCCCTCTCCCAATCACCAGTTCTCTTCACAACTCTTTGGATGAGTCATGGCTTCTGTCAAATTACCGCTGGCGTTCAAGGTACTCTCGCTTTTCGTTCACTTGACAAACGCGCTCACTAACTCTCTTCGTCTCTCTGCACATACAAGCTCTCTGACTATTAGTTCTTCTTCCAAGAAATTCTTTAAAGTTCCTAAGCGGTCCTTGAAATCTTCGGGTGAGAGGGCGTTTAGTTTTGTTGCACAACGTTGGAATTCTCTCCCTGACTACCGTAACCAGTCACTCTTCCTCCTTCAAAGATCCCAACTTAAAGGACAATTCTAGGAAAAGCTTTCTCTCTGCCAAAAAAAAGTCTATGATCCTTTCCCACTCGTTTCCAGCTCATTGAGACGTGAGTGAGGTAAAGCTCAGCTAGCGGGTGTGTGTGTATGGGGTGACGGTGGGGAGTAGGGAGGGCAGGGGGCGTGCGGGATGGGTGGGGGGGTAGTGGGGGAGGTTTGGTGTGTTGGTGTTGAAGGGGACGGGGTGTTGGTGGGTTGTGTTATGATTATATGCAATGCATTCTCTAATATGGTATTCATTTTTATAGAGAATTGTATGGTGAGGATGCGTGGGTCAGTTGTTAGAAATGTTGTACGAATGGTGAGTGGAAAAAGCGCATATGAGTTGGCCTTGCAGAGATGCGCTTATATAAGCCTAGAAGTTATTTATTTTATTTAAATACAGTTGTTATTTCTGTGCAAAGTTCTCACAAACCTATGTTCTGATTCCCAGGGTTCAGGGGTGATCCCCAAATGAACGTTGTGGAATGGACCACCCAGGAATTGCTGAACAGGCTCACATTGACCCCCGCCCCATGGAACGTTCATGACATCATGGGGCTCGAGTTCCTAGAGAGAGGTATCATTATCATCATCATCATCAATCATATCCCATTGAACCCGCCCATGCACGTCACTTACATCATGGCTGATCTGAGTTCCTAGCGAGAGGTATCGTTATCATCATATCATCATCACCATCATCATCATCTCATCATCCTCACATTGGAACCACGTCCATGAACGTCATGTACTCATGGTGATCGAGTCTAGAGAGAGGTATCGTATCATCATCATATAACTATCATCATCACCTCATCATCATCACAATCTATTCATCACAATCTCATCATTTCTATATCATCATCAAATTGAAGCCCCCGCCCATGCAGTCATGTACATCATGGCTGATCTGAGTCGTAGAGCGAGGTACGTATCATCATCATCATCATGATCATCACATCATCATCATCATCATATCATCACCATCATCATCACCAGCATCCTCATCAACCATCATCCTAATCATACTTCACATACATAAACACATTGAACCCCCGCCATGACGTCGGACATCCAGGTGATTTCTGATGTCCTAGAGAGAGGTATCGTTATCATCGTATCTTCATCATCATCATCTATCATCATCATCGTCATCATCATCATATCATCATCAATCATCACTTGAACCCCCGAACATGCACGTATGTACATCATGGGGATCTGAGTCCTAGAGAGAGGTATCGTGATCCATCATATCATGTTCGTATGATATCATCATCATCATTCACAATCATTCACTTCATCATCTAATCATCACATCACATGAACCCCGCATGCACTTCATGTTACATCATGGTTGATCTGAGTCATAGAGAGCGGTATAGTTATCATCATCCTCATCGTTTCATATCATCATCATCATTGTCATCCATTCATCATCATCGTCATACATCATCATCATATCACCATCAATCATCGCATCATCATCACACATCATCATCATCGTCACCATCATCATAATCACATTGAACCATGCACGTAGTAAATCATGGCTGATCTGAGTCCTTAGAGAGATGTTATCGTTATCAGGTCGTAATCACAATCATCAAATCATCAATCAATCATCATCATCATCATGCATCATCATCATCATCATCATCATCATCATCATCATCACCACCCATCATCATCACATGTTCTGATGACAGGTGTCTAGCATAAACAAATTGAAAATGAATGTGAATGAAAAGCACAGTGTCAGGATCAATGTGAGTTTACTTTTCAACATTCATCTTTCAAGGATCATAGGCTGGTTAACCTAAAGGGCAAAATAATACATTTGGGGAAATGGTTTATTTCACTGGGGAAAAAACAATAGCATTTTTGGGTCTTGCTTAGGTAGTGGGAGGTTGTACTTTGCGATTTACGTTGTTTTTGATTTTGACGTTACATATTAAATGAAAAAAAAATTGTTAGTCTTTTTGGTTGTTTAGGCGGCAGAGGAGCAAGATGAAGATGTGTGTGCTGGTCTACAAAGGAAAGCAACGGAGTGTATGTATCAGACCGACTTCAACCGCGCGCCGCTAAATCTTACAATAATTGAAACTTCACCATTGGCAGAGACAGTCTTATTATGATATAGTATTACTGGTTTGTGCTGTCTACATATGAACGCCAACGGAGTGCTATGTATTCAGGACGACTTCAACCGCGGCCGTAAATCTGGCATCATCGAAACTCTCACCCTTGGCAGAGGTAATTATTTATTTATTGTTATGATATGATTATGAGATGTGTTGTGCTGTCTACAAGTAATGCCAATGGAGTGCGCATGTATCAGAATAGACTTCAACCGTGGATGATAACCTTAGGAGAGGTAAAATGTAATATTTATCTTATATTTGATGAGTATCTGCATTTTGTGTCGTTATCGTGCATGTGTTGTGGGAAGATCAGCCTCAATGAGTGTTAGGATTGACCTGCCTTTAAAGGCATATTGAAATAATCCATTGCATCCACGATGCTCACATGAAATCACCATCAAGATTTGTATCTAACTGGATGACTGAACTAAAGGCATGTGAAAACATGCATCAGCAAGATGCTCACCTGAAAATCACCATCAATGATGTTATGGATTGGACATACTTTAAAGGATGGGAAAACATGGGCATCATCACGCTGCTCACTGATCACATCAATGATGTGTGAGGATTGAACCTGACTTAAAGGACGTGAAACAAAAGATGTCCACCTGAAGAACTCATCAATGATGTGTTATGGATTGACTGACTTAAAGGATGTGAAAAACATTGCATCATCAAGCTGATCACCTGAAATCCCATCAATGGACGTGTTATGGGATTGACCGACTTTAAATGGCATGGGAAAACATTGCATCATCACGATGCTCACCTGAAATCACCATCAATGATGTGTTATGGATTGACCTGACTTTAAAGGCATGGGAAAACATTGCATCATCACGATGCTCACCTGAAATCACCATCAATGATGTGTTATGGATTGACCTGACTTTAAAGGCATGCGGAAAACATTGCATCATCAAGATGCTCACCTGAAATCACCATCAATGATGTGTTATGGATTGACCTGACTTTAAAGGCATGGGAAAACATTGCATCATCACGATGCTCACCTGAAATCACCAAAGCTGGCAAATGCTGAAATGAACAATTTTTTCTCAGAGTAGGTTGCTATGTATTTTTTTGTTTGTTCTTCAAGCTTCTCAAACTGTTCAAGGGATCTGAAAAAGGCACTATTGAAATGCAAAAAACCCAAAACCAAAACCCCCTAACCAACCAAGCAACCAATCAGATGCAAAGAACCTGACCCGTTGCATGTGTTGAACCCTGCCCCACATCTCTGACCAATCAAAGTGCTGGAATGACTGACATGTTTTATTGAAGAATTGATGAATGGCCTTTTTGAGGGATAGGGCATCAGTTTATAATGTATGATTCAGATGTGTGTCATTTTCGGGGTTTTAGACTGCATGGTAACTTAGGTCCAGGTTGTGTCTGTCTGTATTATGTGTCAGGGTTTTAGACTGCATGGTGTCATAGGTCCAGGTTGTGTCTGTTTGTATTATGTGTCAGGGTTTTAGACTGCATGGTGTCATAGGTCCAGATTGTGTCTGTTTGTATTATGTGTCAGGGTTTTAGACTGCATGGTGTCATAGGTCCAGATTGTGTCTGTTTGTATTATGTGTCAGGGTTTTAGACTGCATGGTGTCATAGGTCCAGGTTGTGTCTGTTTGTATTATGTGTCAGGGTTTTAGACTGCATGGTGTCATAGGTCCAGGTTGTGTCTGTTTGTATTATGTGTCAGGGTTTTAGACTGCATGGTGTCATAGGTCCAGGTTGTGTCTGTTTGTATTATGTGTCAGGGTTTTAGACTGCATGGTGTCATAGGTCCAGGTTGTGTCTGTTTGTATTATGTGTCAGGGTTTTAGACTGCATGGTGTCATAGGTCCAGATTGTGTCTGTTTGTATTATGTGTCAGGGTTTTAGACTGCATGGTGTCATAGGTCCAGATTGTGTCTGTTTGTATTATGTGTCAGGGTTTTAGACTGCATGGTGTCATAGGTCCAGGTTGTGTCTGTTTGTATTATGTGTCAGGGTTTTAGACTGCATGGTGTCATAGGTCCAGATTGTGTCTGTATTATGTGTCAGGGTTTTAGACTGCATGGTGTCATAGGTCCAGGCTTTACATTGTGTGGCATTGTCTTCTTTCAGAGGTGTATGAGTACACAGTGGAACACTCTTCCAAAACCATGAGCAGGTTTGTCTGTCTGTCAGTCTGTCTGTGGATTCTGTCAGTCCGCTCGCATTGTCTTGTCTTGTTTTCTTTTCTGGGCCTTTTTCTCTGCCTTTGTTGAGCGAGTATCATGTGGGGGGGGAGGTGGGCAGCGGGCCCGGAGGGCTTTGGGCGGTCGGGTGCGGTTTGTGTGGGGACGAGTAGTGTGGGGGCACCTGGGCCAGGAGTCTGGGGGTGAGTGGGCTGGGCGGGTGGCCTGGGTGTTGTGTGTGTGGTGCGGGCAGGAAGGGGGGGCCCGTCCGGGTAGGTGCTGGGGCGGGCGGCCTTTGGGGACAGTAGAGGTTTGGGCACCGGGCCATGGGGCTGTTGCGGGTCTGGCGGGGGTGACAGTATAGGGGGTTTGTTCACCGGGGCCGGATGGCGGTGGCTGGCGGCCTTGGGGTTGACAGTATAGTGGTGTTCACCGGGTCATAGGGCCGGGGGGCGGGCGGCGTCGGGGGGGGACCAGTAGAGGGGGGGCACCTGGCCGGGAGTCTTTGTCTGTCTGTCTTTGTTGACAGTATAGTTTGTTCACCTGTCCGTATGTCTTTGTCTGTCTGTCTTTGTTGACAGTATAGTTTGTTCACCTGTCCGTATGTCTTTGTCTGTCTGCCTTTGTTCACAGTATGATTTGTTCAGCTACTGTCTCGTATGTCTTTGTCTGTTCTGTCTTTGTTGATACAGTATAGTTTGTTCACACTTCCGTTATGTCTTGTCTGTCCTGTCTTTGTTGTCGTATAGGTTTTGTTCACTGTTCCGTATGTCTTTGGTCTGGTCTGTCTTTGGGTTTGACAGTTATAGTTTTTTGTTTTCACTCTGTCCCGTATGTCTTTTGTCTTTGGTCTTGTTTTTTTTTTTTTCCTTTGGTGGGACCAGTTATTAACGTTTTGTGGTTTCTCACCTGTTCCGTATGTGTTTTTCTTTTGTCTGTTTTTCGTGTCTGTTGTTGACAGTACTATAGGGTTTTGTTTCACCTGTCCCGTATGTCTTGTTCTGTTTTCTGTTCTTTTTTGTTGACTAGTATTAGGTTTTGGCTTTGAACTTTGTTCTTCTGTATTGGTTCTTTTGTTCTGTCTGTTGCCTCTTTGTTCGGGGACAGCTATTTGAGTTTATTTCCACCGTGGTTCCATATGTTCTTTGGGTTCTGTCTCTTGCCTTTTTTGACTCTATTCACTTGACGTATATAGTTTGTTCACTCTGTCCTATATTGTTGCTTTGTGTTCTGTGCTGCCTTTTTGTTGGGACTTCTTCACTTTGGATCAGTGTATTAGTTTTGATCACTTGTCTCTTCTGTTAGTTTCTTTTGTTCTGTGCGTGCTGTCTTTTGTTTTGACTCAGGTGACTAGTTTTTTGTAGTTCACTTTCTTGTCCGTTATACTGGTCATTTGTTTTTCTCTGCCTTTTTTGTTGGTGGGACTAGTTATATGGTGGGGTGCACGTCGGGTCCCCAGAGGTCTTTGTCTGTCTGGCTGCCGGTTGGTGTGCACTGCGGGGGCTTCTACGTGGTGAGTAGTATGAGGTGTGTGGTGCACGGCGGGCCAGGTTATGTTGTGGGCTGTGTTGCGGTGTGGACTCTTCAACTTTGTTGACATGTATAGATTGTATCACCTTGTCGTGTATTGTGCTTTGTCTCGTGCTGTCTTTGTGTGACAGATGAGTAGTTTTGTGTTGCGACCGGGCGTGTGGTGATGTCGTTGGTCTGTCTGGTCCTTTGTGGTGACTAGTATGTAGTGGGGGGCACCTGTCTGTATGTCTTTGGTCTGTCTGTCCGTGTTGACACTATCGTTTGGACACTGGACAGTATAGATGTGGGGGCTGTCCGTCGCATGTTGGTAGTGGCGTGTTCGTTCGGCGGTGGTGGTGGGATGTCTGGGCACTGGACAGGTAATAGTGTTGACTCTTCACCGTCTGTCAGTGTGGTGTGATCACTTGTTGGGGTGTGCTCGGGTGCTGTGCTGTGTGAGGTGACGGTTATAGAGTGTTGTGTGCACAGTCTCGTGTGTACCGGACTTGCTCCATGATGTCTGTCCTGCCTTTGTTTCACAGTATCATTTTAGATGCCTTGTGTGTCTGTCTCGTCGGTCTGCCTGCCTGCCTGTCTGTTTAATGTACATTTTTAACATATCGTCTGTGAAATTAAAAAACGTATCTCAATTTTCTTAGTTTTGAGAAAAATGAAAAAATAATGTTTTAAAAATTAACCGCGTTTACCACAACTTATTAACTGATGAAATATTTTGTGTATCAAACACAGGCGACTGTGACTTCATCACTCCTGCATTTTGTTAACATTAATTGATTTTATTATTTTTAATACTTGAAAAAAGAACGAAGATACAAGGTTTTTGTCCTAGATCTGAATTTGGGACTTACAAGTTTTTCATATCCAATTTACACACCAACCTCAATATTACACCTCCAAGATAAAGATAATCAGAGCTTTTGGTGGAATGTGATGTGGAGGTAAATATTAGAGTAACAACACTTGTGAATATGGAAGCTAACTCAAAACCCCACAAAAAAATCAAATGTTACCGAGGTTTTTGACTTTTAACCTGACGATATGCTTGTCTTTTTGTGAACACGTTGTCCTGGCCTGCCGTGCTATATCTATTTCATCATTAATGAAACATTAATTCTTATCTGCCTGTCCCTCAGTGTGCTGTCTGTTCTGTCCTGTTTACTTGATTGTCTATGTTTATGTTATAGTTACCTTTGTCTGGTTGGTACTTTAACTTGAAGGTGTGTTTTTACCATATTTTTTTTCCGGACTGTGAGTGCAATACTTTTCGCCCATATCAGAGTGAACCCCTGCGCCTTATGATGTTGGACTTGATTAATATCGTAGTATGAAACTTGTGGATCCAGGACACTGTGATGAACTCTCCTTTGCCTTATGATGTTGACTTGTGATATAAAGTCAGTAAACTTGTGTATCCTAGACTGAGACCCCTGACAGACCTCATGATGCTGACCTGCGCGATAATAACCGTATGAAGTTACTGTAGATCCCAAGACTGAGACACCTGGGCCTATGATTGCGGTGACTGGATAATACAGTATGAATTATCTGTGATCACATCGACAGAGACCTCCTTGCGCCTTAATTGACTTGCGTGCTGATACTAGAGTATGAAACTGTGATCCATCATCTGAGACCCCTGCGACTTATGATGTGACTGATAATATAGTATGAAACTGTGATCCAGACTGAGACCCCTGCGCCTTATAATATGACTAATAAAATAGTAAGATGGAAGCTAATGATTCCAGACTACAGACCCCTGCGCCTTAATGATGTGACTGATAATATAGTAATGAAACGATGATCCAGACTTGAGACCCCATGCGCTTATAATGTCGACTGATCAATATAGTATTAAACTATGATCCAAGACTCGGACCCCTGCACCTTATAATGTGACTGGTAATATAGTGAGAAACTATGATCCAGACTGAGACCCCTGCACCTTATAATGTGACTGATAATACAGTAAGAAACTATGATCCAGACTGAGACCCCTGTAACCTCATAATGTGACTGAATAATATAGTAAGAAAACTATGATTCCAGACTGAGACCCCTGCGCCTTATGATGTGACTGATAATACATAGGTATGACTGAGAGCATGATGTGACTGATAAATATCCCAGACTAAGACTGCGACCCCTGCGGCCTTATGATGTGACTGATAATATAGTATCAGAAATCCCTGCGCCTATGTGACTGATACTATAGTATGAAACTGTGAGACCCCCCTGCGCCTTATAATGGTGACTGATAATATAGTAAGAAACTATGATCCAGACTGAGACCCCTGCCCTGCACCGTCATTAATGTGACTGATAATATAGTAATGAAACTATGATCCAGACTGAGACCCCTGCACCTTATGATGTGACTGATAATACAGTAAGAAACTATGATCCAGACTGAGCACCCCTGCACCTCATAATGTGACTGATAATACAGTATGAAACTATGATCCAGACATGAGACCCCTGCGCCTCATAATGTGACCGATAATACAGTAAGAAACTATGATCCAGATCTGAGACCCCTGCACCTACATGATGTGACTGATAATACAGTAAGAAACTATGATCCCAGACTGAGACCCCTGCGCCTCATAATGTGACTGATAATACAGTAAGAAACTATGATCCAGACTGAGACCCCTGCGCCTCATGATGTGACTGATAATATAGTAAGAAACTATGATCCAGACTGAGACCCCTGCGCCTTATGATGTGACTGATAATACAGTATGAAACTATGATCCAGACTGAGACCCCTGCACCTCATAATGTGACTGATAATATAGTATGAAACTATGATCCAGACTGAGACCCCTGCACCTCATATGTGACTGATAATATAGTAAGAAACTATGATCCAGACTGAGACCCCTGCGCCTCATAATGTGACTGATAATACAGTAAGAAACTATGATCCAGACTGAGACCCCTGCACCTCATAATGTGACTGATAATACAGTATGAAACTATGATCCAGACTGAGACCCCTGCACCTCATGATGTGACTGATAATACAGTATGAAACTATGATCCAGACTGAGACACCCTGCCGCCTTGTGATGTGACTGATAATATAGTAATGAAACTATGATCCAGACTGAGACCCCATCACCTCATATGATGTGACTGATAATATAGTATGAAACTGTGATCCAGACTGAGACCCCTGCACCTCATGATGTGACTGATAATACAGTAAGAAACTATGATCCAGACTGAGACCCCTGCACACCTTATGAATGTGACTGATAATATAGTATGAAACTGTGATCCAGACTGAGACCCCTGCGCCTTATAATGTGACTGGTAATATAGTATGAAAACTATGATCCAGACTGAGACCCCTGCACCTTATAATGTGACTGATAATACAGTATGAAACTATGATCCAGACTGAGACCCCTGCACCTCATAATGTGACTGATAATATAGTAAGAAACTATGATCCAGACTGAGACCCCTGAACCTCATAATGTGACTGATAATACAGTAACGAAACTGTGATCCAGACTGAGACCCCTGCACCTCATAATGTGACTGATAATACAGTAAGCAAACTATGATCCAGACTGAGACCCCTGCGCCTTGTGATGTGACTGATAATATAGTAAGAAACTATAATAACAAAATCTGAATTTTGTGTAAAATTTGGGGTGTGCCTTATAACCAGGTGTGCCTTATAACCAGGTGTGCCTTATAACCAGGTGTGCCTTATATTTAGTTATAACCAGGTGTGCCTTATAACCAGGTGTGCCTTATAACCAGGTGCGCCTTATACGTGTGCGTAGTATACAGTACCTTTTTTCAGAATTGAATGAGACACAGAACTGAAGATGTTTCAAGATGTGCATAATACTTGTCTGTAAATATATCTTCTTCTTTCTTCTTCTTCTTCGATCGCTCAGACAATGTTTTCTGTCAATTATGAGTGCAGATGCATCATGCTGCCATTATGCGCCTATACTAAGATATAAGAAATAGGCCCAGCAAGTCTGACTTCGGCTGGAGGAAATCATCTTTTTGAAAGTGTTTCTTGAAAAAAGGGCAGGAGAATGGACCCGTAAGAAACAGAAAGATAGTAGATGACAGTAAGCAAAAGGAAAAAGGCAGAGTCAAAGAGAGTGGGAGATTAGAGGAAGTTACAAGCCACAGAACTTCCGGAAGGTAGGGGAACTATTTATACAAAACGGCCCCCCGGTATCCCCACGGGGGGACTGTAAATATATAACATATTAATGATGTCATTTCCTTGTCTGACTGGTGATTGAAGTTTCTTTTTCTTTAATGTTTTTTTCTTTTCAGAATTGATCAGGACAAAGAGCTGAAGATGTTGAGAGAGGTGTACTCCAGACACCGAGAATTCCTCAACGCCTGTGTGGGACACGACTTTGAACTGGTCTGTGTGTGTGTGTGTGTCTGTTGAGAGAGGCGTACTCCAGACAATGCATGTGTGGGACACGACTTTGAACTGTGTCTGTGTGTGTGTGTGTCTGTTGAGAGAGGCGTACTCCAGACAATGCATGTGTGGGACACGACTTTGAACTGGTCTGTGTGTGTGTGTGTCTGTTGAGAGAGGCGTACTCCAGACAATGCATGTGTGGGACATGACTTTGAACTGGTCTGTGTGTGTGTGTGTCTGTTGACGCATACTCCAGACAATGCATGTGTTGTGGGACAACGACTTTGAACTGGTCTTTGTGTGTGTGTGTGTCTGTTGAGAGAGTGGGACTCCAGACAATGCATGTGTGGGCAGCGACTTTGAACTGGTCTGTGTGTGTGTGTGTCTGTTGAGAGAGGCGTACTCTCAGACAATGCAATGTGTGGGACACGACTTTGAACTGGTCTGTGGGTGTGTGTGTGTGTCTGTTTGAGAGAGGCGTACTCCAGACAATGCATGTGTGGGACAATGACTTTGAACTGGTCTGTGTGTGTGTGTGTCTGTTGAGAGAGGCGTACTCCAGACAATGCATGTGTGGGCCACGACTTTGAACTGGTCTGTGTGTGTGTGTGTGTCATGTTGAGAGAGGCGTACTCCAGACAATGCATGTGTTTGGACAGTGACTTTGAACTGGTCTTGTGTGTGTGTCTGTTGAGAGAGGCGTACTCCCAGACAATGCATTGTGTGGGACACGATTTTGACTGGCTGTGTGTGTGTGTGTTGTCTGTCTGTTCAAAGAGGCGTACTCCAGACAATGCATGTGTGGGCCATGGCGTGAAGTGGTCTGTGTGTGTGTGTAAATGTGTGTGTGTGTGTGTGTGTGTGTGTTCAGAGAGGCGGTACTCCAGACACAATGCCTGTGTGGGCCATGGCTTTGAAGTGTTCTCTGTGTGTGTGTGTGTGTGTGTGTGTGTGTGTGTGTGTGTGTGTGTGTGTTCAGGAGAGGCCTGTACTCCAGACAATGCCTGTGTGGGCCATTGTGTGAAGTGGTGTGTGTGTGTGTGTGTCAGATGTGTGTGTGTGTGGAAATGTGTGTGTGTGTGTCAGAGAGTGTTACTCCAGACAATGCCTGTGTGGGCCATGGGCTGTTGAATGGTGGGTGTGTGTGTGTGTGTGTGTGTGTGTGTGTGGGTGTGTGTGTGTCTGTTCAGAGAGGTGTACTCCAGACAATGCCTGTGTGGGCCATGGCTTTGAAGTGGTCTCTCTGTGTGTGTGTGTGTAAATGTGTGTGAATGTGTGTGTACCTGTTCAGAAGAAGGTGTACTCCAGACAATGCCTGTGTGGGCCATGGCTTTGAAGTGTCTCTCTGTGTGTGTGTGTGTGTGTGTTAAATGTGTGTGTGTGTGTGTGTGTGTGTGTGTGTGTGTGTGTGTCCTGTCCAGAGAGGTGTACTCCAGACAATGCCTGATTGTGGGCCATGGCTTTGAAGTGGTGTCAAATACACGATAGTTCAACGCGATTTACAATGGAGAAATTCACTATCATAACACAATGGTTAAAATGGACACAAAAGTTACAGTACAAATGTTATTTTAAGATGTACATTGTATAAGTATAGAAATCCATTTTTTTGTTTATCAAGCCCTCTAAAAACAAACAAGGAAAGCATGTACATGTAGGAATCTGATGTTAAATATTTTAATTATCTGTTTCAGCCTCAGCCTGATGTTCTGAGGTTGACTGTGTATGGAGAAATGAGTAAGTTGGAATTGATTGTAATTAGTTGTAGTAGCAGCAGCAGTTGGTGTAGCAGTTGCAGGATGAATTTCTTGTTTTTAAATCAACTTTCCAACTGCCATTGACAATGTGTGTTTGATCAACAAGACACATTTTGTTTATTATTCTTGATGAATGTTTCGTTCTTCTACAAGCTGTTAGGAAGATTGATCGTGTCTTACGCACTATGAAGCACACCCTATTGAGGCGCACTCTCCTAATTATGTACAGACTATTGGTTTTGTTATTATAGTTTATTACATTATCAGTCATAATATAAGGCACTCTCCTAATTATGTACAGACTATTGGTTTTGTTATTATAGTTTCTTACATTATCAGTCATAATATAAGGCGCACTCTCCTAATTATGCACAGACTATTGGTTTTGTTATTATAGTTTATTACATTATCAGTCATAATATAAGGCGCACTCTCCTAATTATGCACAGACTATTGGTTTTGTTATTATAGTTTATTACATTATCAGTCATAATATAAGGCGCACTCTCCTAATTATGCACAGACTATTGGTTTTGTTATTATAGTTTATTACATTATCAGTCATAATATAAGGCACACTCTCCTAATTATGCACAGACTATTGGTTTTGTTATTATAGTTTCTTACATTATCAGTCATAATATAAGGCGCGCTCTCCTAATTATGCACAGACTATTGGTTTTGTTATTATAGTTTCTTACATTATCAGTCATAATATAAGGCGCACTCTCCTAATTATGCACAGACTATTGGTTTTGTTATTATAGTTTCTTACATTATCAGTCATAATATAAGGCGCACTCTCCTAATTATGTACAAACTACTGGTTTTGTTATTATAGTTTCTTACTATAATTATTATCAGTCACATTATAAGGCGCATGCGTCTCAGTCTGGGGAAAAAGTATCGCCTTATAGTCCAAAAATATGGTACTGTGAACTGAACCGTAACTGCTTCACATGCAGTCTATGATGGGTTGTATCTGGGCTAGAAACACTTACAGACACACACATGACATGTCACAGCAGTGTCGTTTGTTGTGCCGTGCAGTGTGTGTGCACATGAACTATTGACACGGACCACGAGCGCTTAGAACTTTAAGGTCAAGCGCTGTAAAAGTGTTCTTAATAAGTAAATAAAGACCAGTGTCTGTATTCACGTTGAGATAGCATGAGACTTAGCATCATGCTAACTTAGAAGCTCTTCCAAAAGTCCTATTAAATCCTATAGGACATTGGAAGAGCTTCTAAGTTAGCATCATGCTAAGTCTCATGCTATCTCAACGTGAATACAGGCCCAGGACAGCGTCTTATTCCACTGATTTGTTGTGTGTCTGACTGGATCAGCTCAAGGCTGAATTAAGCAGCTTGTGTCTGCACCTTCTTTGTATGTATTATTTCAGACATAGACAGAAACAATTAGGAAAGTGATTCATTCTTTTTTTTCCTAATATCAATGTTCTGTTTTGTTTCATGTTTGACAGTCTCCTCTCAAGGCTTTGAACTGGACAATTTGTATCTGCCCTTGTTTGTGAAAGCGGTAGATTTATTTCTGATCACACTTGTGTTTTGTTTCATGTTTGACAGTCTCCGCTCAAGGCTTTGAACTGGACAATTTGTATCTGCACTTCTTTGTTGACCTGCCCAAAGGTAAAACACATTGAACACTGTGTGGGGTGAATGATACATTGTGATCACTTGTGTGGGGTGGTAATGTTACATTATCCACACACCTGTGTGAATGATCACTGTCTATACCTGTTTGTGGACTGTGTGTGTGGGTGAATGATACACTGTGATATCTGTGTGGGGTCCTGTGACACTGAGATAATGTGTGTGTGGGGTGAATGATACACTGTGAACACTGTGTGGGGTGAATGATACACTGTGATCTGTGTGTGGGGGGTGAATGAAGATACACTGTGATCTGTGTGTGGTGGTGGTGTGAATGATACACTGTGATCTATGTGTGTGGTGGTGAATGATACACTGTGATCTATGTGTGTGGGGTGAATGATACACTGTGATCTGTGTGTGGGGTGAATGATACACTGTGATATGTGTGTGTGGGGTGAATATACACTGTGATCTGTGTGTGTGGGTCGAATGATACACTGTGATCTATGTGTGTGATTACACTGTGGTGAATTATACACTGTGATCTTGTGTGTGTGGGGTGAATGATACACTGTGATCTATGTGTGTGGGGTGAATGATACACTGTGATCTATGTGTGTGGGGTGAATGATACACTGTGATCTATGTGTGGGGTGAATGATACACTGTGATCTGTGTGTGCTATGTGAATGATACACTGTGATCTATGTGTGTGTGGAGGTGAATGATACACTGTGATCTATGTGTGTGGTGAATGATACACTGTGATCTATGTGTGGGGTGAATGATACACTGTGATCTACCATGTGTGTGTGGGGTGAATGATACACTGTGATCTATGTGTGGGGTGAATGATACACTGTGATCTGTGTGTGTGGTGAATGATACACTGTGATCTATGTGTGTGGGGTGAATGATACACTGTGATCTGTGTGACGAGATAAAGGTGAATGATACACTGTGATCTGTGTGTGGGGTGAATGATACACTGTGATCTATGTGTGTGTGGGTGAATGATACACTGTGATCTATGTGTGGGGTGAATGATACACTGTGATCTGTGTGTGGGGTGAATGATACACTGTGATCTATGTGTGGGTGAATGATACACTGTGATGAATACCTCTATACACTGGAGTGATCTATGTGTGGGGTGAATGATACACTGTGATCTGTGTGTGTGGGGTGAATGATACACTGTGATCTATGTGTGGGGTGATTGATACACTGTGATCTATGTGTGGGGTGAATGATACACTGTGATCTATGTGTGTGGGGTGAATGATACACTGTGATCTATGTGTGTGGGGTGAATGATACACTGTGATCTATGTGTGTGGGGTGAATGATACACTGTGATCTATGTGTGTGGGGTGAATGATACACTGTGATCTTTGTGTGGGGTGAATGATACACTGTGATCTATGTGTGGGGTCAATGATACACTGTGATCTGTGTGTGGGGTCAATGATCTGTGATGTGTGTGGTGAATGATACACTGTGATCTATGTGTGTGGGTGAATGATACACTGTGATCTGTGTGTGTGGGTGAATGATACACTGTGATCTGTGTGTGTGGGGTGAATGATACACTGTGATCTATGTGTGTGGTGAATGATACACTGTGATCTATGTGTGTGGGGTGAATGAATACACTGTGATCTATGTGTGTGGGGTGAATTATACACTGTGATCTATGTGTGGGGTGAATGATACACTGTGATCTATGTGTGTGGGGTGAATGATACACTGTGATCTATGTGTGTGGTGTGAATGATACACTGTGATCTGTGTGTGTGGGGTGAATGATACACTGTGATCTGTGTGTGTGGGGTGAATGATACACTGTGATCTGTGTGTGGGGTGAATGATACACTGTGATCTATGTGTGTGGGGTGAATGATACACTGTGATCTGTGTGTGTGGGGTGAATGATACACTGTGATCTGTGTGTGTGGGTGAATGATACACTGTGATCTATGTGTGTGGGGTGAATGATACACTGTGATCTGTGTGTGGGGTGAATGATACACTGTGATCTATGTGTGTGGGGTGAATGATACACTGTGATCTGTGTGTGTGGGGTGAATGATACACTGTGATCTGTGTGTGGTGTGAATGATACACTGTGTGTGTGTGGGGTGAATGATACACTGTGATCTGTGTGTGTGGGGTGAATGATACACTGTGATCTGTGTGTGGGGTGAATGATACACTGTGTGTGTGTGGGGGGTGAATGATACACTGTGATCTATGTGTGTGGGGTGAATGATACACTGTGACTGTGATACACTGTGTGTGTGGGGTGAATGATACACTGTGATCTATGTGTGTGGGGTGAATGATACACTGTGATCTTTGTGTGGGGTGAATGATACACTGTGATCTATGTGTGTGGGGTGAATGATACACTGTGATCTGTGTGTGGGGTGAATGATACACTGTGATCTATGTGTGTGGGGTGAATGATACACTGTGATCTATGTGTGGGGTGAATGATACACTGTGATCTATGTGTGTGGGGTGAATGATACACTGTGATCTGTGTGTGTGGGGTGAATGATACACTGTGATCTGTGTGTGGGGTGAATGATACACTGTGATATGTGTGTGTGTGGGTGAATGATACACTGTGATCTGTGTGTGTGGGGTGAATGATACACTGTGATCTATGTGTGTGGGGTGAATGATACACTGTGATCTGTCGTGTGTGTGTGGTGAATGATACACTGTGATCTATGTGTGTTGGTGAATGATACACTGTGATCTGTGTGTGAAGGTGAATGATACACTGTGATCTATGTGTGTGGGGGTGAATGATACACTGTGATCTGTGTGTGTGAATGATACATTGTGATCTATGTGTGGGGTGAATGATACACTGTGATCTGTGTGTGTGGGGTGAATGATACACTGTGATCTGTGTGTGTGGGGTGAATGATACACTGTGATCTATGTGTGGTGGTGAATGATACACTGTGATCTATGTGTGTGGGGTGAATGATACACTGTGATCTGTGTGTGTGGGGTGAATGATACACTGTGATCTATGTGTGTGGGGTGAATGATACACTGTGATCTATGTGTGGGGTGAATGATACACTGTGATCTATGTGTGGGGTGAATGATACACTGTGATCTATGTGTGGGGTGAATGATAACACTGTGATCTGTGTGTGGGGTGAATGATACACTGTGATCTATGTGTGGGGTGAATGATACACTGTGATCTATGTGTGGGGTGAATGATGTGATCTGCTAGTGCACAATTGTGGGGCTGGTGAACTGTGATCTATGTGTGGGGTGAATGATACATTGTGATCTATGTGTGGGGTGAATGATATCACACTGTGTCTATCTGTGTGTGTGGGGTGAATGATACATTGTGATCTGTGTGTGTGGGGTGAATGATACACTGTGATCTATGGTGTGTGGTGTGAATGATACACTGTGATCTAGTGTGTGTGGGGTGTGATGATACACTGTGATCTATGGTGTGTGGGTCGTGAATGATCCACAGTGATCTATGTGTGGGGTGAATGATACACTGTGATCTGTGTGTGTGGTGTGAATGATACACTGTGATCTGTGTGTGGGGTGAATGATACACTGTGATCTATTTGTGTGGGGTGAATGATACACTGTGATCTATGTGTGGGGTGAATGATACACAGTGATCTATGTGTGTGGGGTGAATTATACACTGTGATCTATGTGTGTGGGGTAGAATGATACACTGTGATCCGTGTGTGGTGTGAATGATACCATTGTGATCTATGTGTGAGCTTGTGAATGATACACTGTGATGATCTGTGTGTGGGGTGAATGATACACTGTGATCTATGTGTGGGGGTCTGCGGTGAATGATACACTGTGATCTATGTGGTTGGAGGTGTATTATACACTGTGATCTGGGTGTGGAGCTGAATGATTACACTGTGATCTATGTGTGGGGTGAACACCCTGTGATACACTGTGATCTGGGCATGTGATCTGTGGGATGAGTGTGAATGTATACACTGTGATCTGACTGTGTGTGGGGTGAACTGATACACAGGTGACATCTGCTGTGTTGGATGGTTGAAATGATTACACTCTGATTTTGGTGGGTGGTGAATGATACACGTGATCTGTGTGTGTGGGGTGAATGATCGACACTGTGATCTATGACTGACGCTGTTCTGTGTGCTGGTGTGAATGATACACTGTGATCTAGTGTGTGTGGGGGTGAATGATCAGTACGACTCTGTGATCATGTGTGTGTGGGGTGTGAATGATACACTGTGATCTGTTGTGTGTGGGGTGAATGATACACTGTCGATCTATGTGTGTGGGGTTGGGCACGCGTGAATGATACACTGTGATCTGTGTGTGTGGGGTGAATGATACACTGTGGATATAGTGTGGTACAAGACGTGAAATGGATATCAATGTGATGTATTTTGTGTGTTGGCGGAATGTGAATGATACACTGTGATCTGTGTGTGTGGGGTGAATGATACACTGTGATCTATGTGTGTGGGGTGAATGATACACTGTGATCTGTGTGTGGGTGTGAATGATACACTGTGATCTATGTGTGTGGGGTGAATGATACACTGTGATCTATGTGTGTGGGGTGAATGATACACTGTGATCTATGGTGTGTGGTGTGAATGATACACTGTGATCTATGTGTGGGGTGAATGATACACTGTGATCTATGTGTGTGGTGTGAATGATACACTGTGATCTTTGTGTGTGGGGTGAATGATACACTGTGTTCTGTGTGTCCCCCCCCCCCCATACAGTGGTGATCTATGTGTGTGGCAATGGTGAATGATAAACATGTGACATAGTGTATGTGGTGGCGTGTGAAAGATAAACTGTGATCTGTCGTGTGGGCTGTGAATGATACCCACACGTGAATCCGTATGTGTGGGGTGTGATGATACACTAGTGATCTGTGGTGGTGAGGGGTTGATATGATTGAATGGTGATCTATGTGCGGCGCGGATGATGGAGATACTGTAATAGGCTAGGTCTGCTGTGGGTGGTGAAGTGTTACACTGTGATCTGTGTGGGGGGGTGGGGTTGGGCGTGAATGATACACTAGTGATAGGTTTGTGGGGGTTGAATGATACACTTTGATGTTGTGTGTGGGGTGAATGATTTGCACAGGTGTGATGTTTGTGTGGGGGGTGGAATGATACCACTGGTGCTGTTGCTATGATGGGGTTGAATGATACACTGTGATGTTTGTGTGGGAGTGAATGATACACTAGTGACTTGGTTTGGGACATGTGTGACATGTGAATAATACACTGTGATCTTTGAGTGGGGTGAATGATACACTCCTGATGTATTGGTATGGGGTGAATGATACGCTGTGAAGTGAATGAATTGAACAAAATTATGAGAGCTACACTGTCAGTGTTTGTGTGGACTCTGGGGTACACTGTGATGTTTGTGTGGGGTGAATGATACACTGTGGATCTATGCTTTGTTGTGGGGTATAGTTAAAGATACACTTGTAGATCTGTGTGTGGGGTGTAAATGTGTGACCCAAATGAATGATTACACTGTGATCTATGTTTGTGGGATGAATTACCCACATGTGATCTAATGTGTGTGGCCTTTGTAATGATATTGACTGATTTATTACCACAGTGCATCTGACGTGTGGGGGTGAATGATTACACTGTGGAGAGTCTATGTTGGCGTGGGGGAGCTGCATGATAGCACTAGTGATCTGTTTGTCAGTGTGGGGGAAGGATTACACTGATATCTATTGTGATGGTGTGGCCGTATCGTAGAATCGATTACACTGTTATCTGTGTGTGTGGGGTGTATGATACACTGTGATCTGTGTTTGTGTGGTGAATGATACACTGTGATCTATTTGTGTGGGGTGAATGATACACTGTGATCTATGTGTGTGTGGTGAATGATACACTGTTGATATATGTGTGTGGGGTGAATGATACACTGTGATCTATGTGTGGGTGGTGAATGATACACTGTGATCTTTGTGTGGTGTGAATGATACACTGTGATCTATGTGTGGGGTCAATGATACACTGTGATCTTTGTGTGGTGTGAATGATACACCGTGATCTTCGTGTGGTGTGAACGATACACTGTGATCTTTGTGTGTGGGGCAACTGACTACACTGTGTTCAGTGTGTGTGGGGTGCATGACACATTGTGATCTGTGTCAGCGACTCGACATGATATACAGTGATCTACACACTGTGCTGAGATGATACATTGCTAGCTGTGTGTGTGGGGTGAATGACTACACTGTGATCTTTGTGTGTGGACTGAATGATACACTGTGATCTTTGTGTGTGGTGTGAGTGATATGCTGTTATCCATGTGTGTGATGAATGGTACACAGTGATCTGTGTGTGTAGGGTGACAGCTGAACTGTGATCTGTGTCTGTGGGGGGTGAATGATACACTGTGATCACTACGTGCAGTGAATGAATACACAGTGACTACAGCGTGTCGTGACAGCGATACCTGTGATATGTGTGGTGGGGTGAACGATACGCTGTGATCTATGTGTGTGACATGAACACTACACTGTGATCTATGTGTGTGGGGTGTGAATGATACACTGTGAGCTGTGTGTATCGAGTGAATTACACACACTGATCTATGTGTCAGCTGTTGATGCATACACTGTGATCTGTGTGTCGTGTGACAGATACACTGTGATCTACGACTGGGGTGAATGATACATTGTGATCTGTATGTCTCGTGTGAATGATACAGTGTGATGCTTCACTACTGTGAATGATACACTGTGATCTTTGTGTGTGGAGTGAATGATACACTGTGATCTGTGTGTGACTAGTCAATGATACACTGTGATATGTGTGTGTGTGCTGAAGGGCGGACTGTGCACTGTGTGTGTGGGGTGAATGACACATTGTGATCTATGCATGTGGGGTGATTGATAAACTGTGATCTGTGTGTGGGGGGTGAATTATACACTGTGATCTATGTGTGTGGGGTGAATGATACACTGTGATCTGTGTGTGTGGTGTGAATGATACACTGTGATCTTTGTGTGGTGTGAATGATACACTGTGATCTTTGTGTGGTGTGAATGATACACTGTGATCTTTGTGTGGTGTGAATGATACGCTGTGATCTTTGTGTGGTGGGGATGATACACTGTGATCTGTGTGTGTGGGTTGAATGATACACTGTGATCTGTGGTGTGGTGTGATTGATACACTGTGATCTTTATGTGGTGTGAATGATACACTGTGATCTATGTGTGTGGGGTGAATGATAAACTGTGATCTATGTGTGGGGTGAATGATAAACTGTGATCTGTGTGTGGGGTGAATGATACACTGTGATCTATGTGTGATTGGGTGAATGATACACTGTGATCTATGTGTGTGTGGGGTGAATGATACACTGTGATCTATGTGTGGGGTGAATGATACACTGTGATCTATGTGTGGGGTGAATGATACACTGTGATCTATGTGTGTGGTGAATGATACACTGTGATCTATGTGTGTGGGGTGAATGATACATGGTGTGAGAGTACATCTATGTGTGAGGTGAATGATACACTGTGATCTATGTGTGAGGTGAATGATACACTGTGATCTATGTGTGTGAGGTGAAATGATACACTGTGATCTATGTGTGTAGTGGTGAATGATACACTGTGATCTATGTGTGGGGTGAATGATACACTGTGATCTATGTGTGTGGAAGAAACACTGTGTCTGTAGTGAATGATACACTGTGATCTATGTGTGAGGTGAATGATACACTGTGATCTATGTGTGGGTGAATGATACACTGTGATCTATGTGTGAGGTGAATGATACACGGGTGATCTGTGTGTGTGGGGTGAATGATACACTGTGATCTATGTGTGAGGTGACATGGATACACTGTGATCTATGTGTGTGGTGAATGATACACTGTGATCTATGTGTGTGAGGTGAATGATACATACTGGGATCTATGTTGTGGGGGGTGAATGATACACTGTGATATGTGTGTGTGGTGTGAATGATACACTGAGATCTATTGTGTGGGGTGAATGATACACTGTGATGTGTTGTGTGGGGTGAATGATACACTGTGATGTTTGTGTGGGGTGAATGATA
>CM065702.1:1218682-1268682 GCA_017654935.2 Phymorhynchus buccinoides
TCTTTTCTTCTTGTTGTGTAATTTTGTATTTGTGCGAATTATTGTGATCCAACGGCGCAAAACGTGATCCATTCATCGATTGTGTGTTTGTGAAAGATACACCAGAATTACTGAAACGTGTGTTTATTTTGCACAAATCATGCAGTGACTTGTTTTTCATTCACAGCTTCAACTAGTTTGTCAGCTGTGTTACTGTGCTCATTCAGTCATTGGTGTGAGGTTGAGTTGGGAATCTTCAAGTTCTGTCAGCCAAACACTGACAGCAGTCGATATTGTGCTTTTCCTTCCCAGGGCTGATGTTCACAATTGAGTTGTTGACTAAATACTATTTTCTAGTATAAAATATAGATTGATCTACAAACACAAGTTTGTATTATTAGAATAGAAGTAGAAGTGCTGCTCTCTAAACAAAAATTAATACTAATAGAATAACCAGTGTCCTCTTTAAAATCGACAGGTTTAAATAAAAAAGATGAACATTCAACCTTGTGAAATATATAATGCTAAATGAATCTGTGTACATGGTGATGATGAATGGAAAGTCTCGATCATCAAAAGAAAGACAAAGAATTTAGTGGAGAGGTCATAGATTTTTTTTGCTGGGACTGGGAGTGACCAGTAGTTAAGTGACAGTGACCATGGCCGGCCAGGAGGTGCGGGACTCGGCCTTTGTCAGTGTGGACGATGAGCAGTATGCCATGGCCGGCCATGAGGTGCGGGACTCGGCCTTTGTCAGTGTGGACGATGAGCAGTATGGGGCAGAAAACACCGCCAACGAAGGTGAGGTGAATTTGGGTGGTGGTGGTGTTGGTATTGGTATTGGTATTAGTCTATTATTACTCTTATACTAGTCACAGAGACTCTGAAATTCAGGTTGCTCCCGACCTGGATAGCGCGTCACAGCTAGTGCTGTGGTGCTACGCCATCTTTAAAAAAGAAAGAAAAAAGTGTGCGAGTGATGGGGAAGGAGGGAGGGGTAAATTTTGACTAAATGGTAACTTTTTCGTTGTTTCGGCAAGAAAAGGAGGTATGAAAACAACAGCAAGAAACCAATGAATCATAGTATACTGATTGTTGTTTTGTTCTGCAGCAGACACCTCCCTCGACCTGTTAGAACAGGAAAAGGAGGTATGAAAACAACAGCAAGAAACCAATGAATCATAGTATACTGATTGTTGTTTTGTTCTGAAGCAGACACCTCCCTCGACCTGTTAGAACAGGAAAAGGAGGTATGGAAGCAACAGCAAGAAACCAATGAATCATAGTATACTGATTGTTGTTTTGTTCTGAAGCAGACACCTCCCTCGACCTGTTAGGACAGGAAAAGGAGGTATGGAAGCAATAGCAAGAAACCAATGAATCATAGTATACTGATTGTTGTTTTGTTCTGCAGCAGACACCTCCCTCGACCTGTTAGAACAGGAAAAGGAGGTATGGAAGCAATAGCAAGAAACCAATGAATCATACCAGTGATCGCGCTAGGAATTTTAAAAAAAAGTCCCATCAGTGACTACCCCCAAAAACCTGTGTCAGAATCAGTCCCATCAGTGACTACCCCCAACAACGTGTGTCAGAATCAGTCCCAAGCCAACAAAGACCAGTGAAGTCACCATGTGCTCATTTTGTCATTAAATATGATGTGCGCACATGCGCGCGCACACAACACCTACACAAACACACAGTCACATAGTGAGTCTCTCTCTCTCTCTCTCTCTCTCTCTCTCTCTCTCTCTCTCTCTCTCTCTCTCTCTCTCTCTCTCTCTCTCTCTCTCACACAGACACACACAGACAGACACACACACACACACACACACACACACACACACACACACACACACACAGACACACACACAGACACGCACACACACACACACACACACACACACACACACACACACACACACACACACACACACACACATGTATACACACATACAAAATGAATGAGGAATAACAATGAAGAAAGAAACAAAGAAAATCAATTAGTGGATGGATGAATCATAAATCAGGTAAAAGAGGAAAATGAATATGAAAAAAGAAAGCTCTGAAAAAACTTTTAAGCAGCAATGCCTTTCAAAAAGTGCACATCATCAACAAGCACATTTTTGAAGAGAAAAAAAGCAACATTTTTGTTGTTGCTTTCTTTCTCTCATACTAGATTGCACTCTCACAAAAGGAATAAACAAAGCCAGTGAGAAAAAAGACCCCAAAAAACAATAATACATAACTTTCTGTCATACATGACACAGCTGTATAGCTTACATTCACGCAAAAATGTTATGATAATAATAATAATAATTTCACTTATATAGCGCGATAAAAATCATGCTAAAAGCAAGTTCTCAGCGCTTTACAAACATTGATGAAACCATATAAAAAAGATTAATTTAATATTCATTGACAAGCAAATTGATAAGATTATGTCAACTCATGATATGGGTCATTAATCCATCACCCTCTCTCTACATTAATCCATCCCCCACCCCCTCTCTCTCTCTTAAAAGCCAAACTCTCAATGAATTCTTAGTATAGTACATTAGTAGTAAGCTTACATGTCAAGCACATATTTGAAATGTCCAAATGTCAACACACACGCACATACACACACTCTCTCTCTCTCTCTCTCTCTCTCTCTCTCTCTCTCTCTCTCTCTCTCTCTCTCTCTCTCTCTCTCTCTCTCTCTCTCTCTCTCTCTCTCTCTGAAAAGGGCAAAACAAGAAAAGTGCCTGCTTGTTTAATCTAGATCTACTTCTTGCGGTCTTTCATGTCAAGGAAACGATCACAAGCAGCGCCGACACTGCACTCCCCCACCCCCTTTGCATGCATCTTCAGCATCATGATAACGGTAACCCTATCCTCATCCAGACGACTGCGCCTGTCAGTTCTGATCCAGTTTTGCACACTGAAGCCACACTCGGCTGGCACTCTGCTGACAGGAATGACCACGATACTAAAACAGCCTAGGACTACGTCATTGCTCTCACTGATGAAGCGCGCGCGTGCGAGGCCTTTTCACAGAGATTTATGTGGGCCTATTCCTGTCGCTGACCAAGCCCTGCAAGCAGGAGAGCAGCAGCAGCTAACCTCGACCCACTACAGATAGTCATGGGGGTACCGCACCAGTAGCGAGTGAGCGGATAGCATTTTGTTTTTTTTGGTCGGAAATATTTTACCGGTGCCGGCAGATATTTATCGGTCCCTGGGACCGGTAGCTCAATTTTTTTCGGTATTCTGCTTTCACAATCGGTATTTTACCGATATATATATATCGGTAATTGCGATCACTGTCATTAGGTATTCCAAAGCCCTGCCTTGCAGCTGTGACAAACTGCCCAGAATGCCGATTTTTGCTTGTTTTCAACTTTCATTTTTTCCTTCCTGAATGAAAATTATGAATAAAAACTCATACCAAATTGTACTTCTGTCTTTTGTGGTTCTATTGGTGTGCTTTTTATTCTTGTGTATGATGTGTTATTATTTTAAAACATTTGTTGAAAATACCAACCGTATTGGAGTTTTTGGCCGCCGACAAGCCTTCTGACTAAGGCCGTCGGCACCCCCCGGCACTTCATGGCTTTGGATGAGCCTGCCCATTTACTCAATATTAACTAAAGTGGTTCTATCTAAAAGGAAATTGAATGCTCTTTAAAACCATGTACTTTTTGAAAGGGTGGGGTAATGTTAAGCTGGTTGAAATTTAGTTCAAACTTTTCAAAGTAAAATTTCTGATCGAAAATGACAACATTTTTGCGTGAAAGTTACACCGATCGAAAGCTTGAGGTTTTCTCTTCCCGCGACGACATGTTCTATTTGTATCCGACCAATGGGCAGGCTCAACCACGAACCCAAACTCCGCGAAGCGCGTGACCTCATTCAGCCATTTACAACTGGCCGACAAAAATGGCGCACGCACGACAACGCTAACAGAGGTTCAGTTTCATCGCGAAAATATTGCCCATCTTGAAATTATCTACGATATTGATTCCATGCTAGGTGAGTATTGCTGTTTAAGATTATATTCGTGCATTTTTTATGCATATATGATGATGTAAAGTTTTGTATTTCCGTAAAACATGACATCGTTCTTGAGCTAGAAATCAAATCTTTGACACGGCGAGCAGTCGAGTACTATCGAAGCCGAGCTAATTTTTTCTCATCATGTAAACCGATCATAACCATTATAGATGTTTTGGAAAAAGCCTATTATTAACGCTTAAAGATGTAATTAGGAATAAAATTGAAAGATTTTAAAGAAATCGATCAAAATGTGAGATCACGTGATGTTGAAAAAATGGTCTGTCTGACTAGTTAGACTGAGTGACTTCCCTTGGCAATATTCGATTCTGTTTTTCGATCGGCCTAGGCCTAGGATCAGAATTATATTTCCTCGTTTTTTGCCCAATACTTATTCAAATCAGTAATTGTTTTGGTTAAAATTATTGCGCTTCTAGACTTCTGCATGTATTTTGCAAAAGATTCAACTGTTTGTTTCTGAATTGAAAACCTTTAGTCAGTAAAGTGAAGCATCTTCAACTTCAACTAGTCCAAGTTCAACCCAGATTCTGAGATAGAGAGGAATATCATGCTAGGCCTAAGTAAACGTTGTCTTGGCCTAGACCTACGGCTACCAACAAAATCGAAACTAGTTAATGCTAAGCAAAACTACAAAAAACAGTCAATTGTTCTCAATATTGTGTTTCATTAACAATGAACAGATACTGGAGAATGCACACACACTAACAATACATTGAATGATTGATAAAGGTCTGCTGTTTCTCATTCACAAACATGAGATTTTGATTTCTGCACGCTTTATTTTACACACACACACACACACTACAAGGAACTTAACTCAAGCACCTAGCAACCCAATAATAAACATACAATTAAAGACCCAACAACACACAGTGCATGTGGATGTACCTGAATTAAGACAATTTGATGCAGTTTCAGGCAACTGACTTCCTAAAACTCTCTCTCTCTCTCTCTCTCTCTGCAGGCATGGGAATTGTCCGCGAATTTTTTTTTAAAGGCAAACTTTAAGTTACTAAATACTTCAATTTTTATATTATTATATTTTAATGCTGTAAAAATGAGGGGGGCGGGGGGGGGGGGCTTTTCAGATTTTTTTGTCTCTGACAATTCCCATGCCTGCTCTCTCTCTCTCGCGCGCACACACACACACACTAAGGGGAGAGAGAGACTAAATTTTATATATGCGCTTAAAATTTTAAAAACGAAGTTCAACAAAGACATAATATAATTATAATAATTTTATTAATAGCTCACACACATGCAAATATGCATGCACATACGCACATAACCTTTCTCTCGTTCTGTGTGTGCGACTAAATTAATACAATGTTCTATTGCATTGCCTGACCTAGGGCCCAACATCCATGGTCGTCAACGACTGACAGGAGGTCAACTACCACCTGATGTGATTCATAATCACCGTACTGGGAGTGGGCCAATTAGGAGTTTTCAAATAAATTTTGGAGATTCGTTTCAGATTATTTAAATATTAGCTTCATTTTACTTTGTCTTTGAAAAAAAAGATGGGAAAATTATATTTCAGGTGGGGAAAAAAAATTGGACTGTGGATTGAAGGTTTTTTTTTCCCTCAAGTTTAAATTCATGTAAGGACTTCACAACAGAATCTTAACGCAAAGCACTTGTGGTGTCTTGCTTAGTTGCTAAAGATGAAAATATATGGAAGTATTCATTTCGGAAAATAAAAGTTAAATCAAAGAACTGACGCATATATTCTGTTTTATTATGTTGCAGGTGGCGAAATGGTTCCAAGATCTGATTCCTGCTTCCGGGTTTCCACCTGAATGTGCCAGGAACCTCTCAGGACTGAGGGAAACTCACCTGTCAAAGCATTGCTTGCCAAAGAATTTGACGTTGTCATTTTGAATAATGCATTACGGCATAACTCAATCAAGTCTATGTGCATCATGCAAAAATATTTGTTTTTTGTTCCTTGTTGTATTGTTGTCCGCCAGCTAGTGAATGATCACTTGACGTCACGCGCTGCACGCCTTTTTGGCAATTGTTTGAGCATGCCCATTGGTCGGATAAAAATAGAACATGTTGTCACGGGAAGAGGAAACCCCAAGCTTTTGATCGGTGTAACTTTTACGCAAAAATGTTATTTTCGATAAGACATTTTATTTTGAACAGTTTGAACTAAATTTTAACCAGCTTAACATTGCCCCACCCTTTCAAAAAGTACATGGTTTTAAAGAGCATTCAATTTTCTTTTAGATAGAACCATTTTAGTTAATATTGAGTAAAGGGGCACGCTCATCCAAAGCCATGAAGTGCCGGGGGGTGCCGACGGCCTTAGTCTGAAGGCTCTGGTGGCGGCCAAAATCTCCAATACGGTTGGTATTTTCAACAAATATTTAAAAATAATAACACATCATACACAAGAATAAAAAGCACACCAATAAAACCACAAAAGACAGAAGTACAATTTGGTATGAGTTTTTATTCATAATTTTCATTCAGGAAAAAAAAAAAAAAAAAGTTGAAAATGTGAAAAAATTACAAATTTGAATATTTTTGTTAAAAAAAGCATAAAAATTTTAAATGTTTTGTAAATTTAGCACTTTTACTTGTTTTCAGAGTAGAGGACATTAAAAACTTGACAATTTGGTATAAAGGGCAACTCAGTAGCATTAAAAATGAAAAAGTTATAGCAATTTGAAAAACCTTCAAAATTGATCCTTTTTGGCCAGGCGCTCAAATTCGATGATGTACCATTTTCATTGGACCAGTATGATGTAACTATCACAAACAGAGTTCTGAAAAAAATTGAGCATAATCTCTTTATCACTATAAAGTTGTAATCAAGATTTTGTAGTTATGGTACTGAAAACAACTGAGTACCAGACCTTTGAAATACCCCCATTGTGCGATTTTGTTCCAAGAATCTGTGGAAATAACTTAATTTTTGACCGAGTTTGGAGATTTACAACTTTTTTTGTAAAGCATTTGATGTCAACAAATTTTGTGTGTTTGATTACCAGTATATAAAGATTAAAAACCAAAACTTTGAGATCTCTGTGACTTTATGTTTTTTTGCTGTGTGCGAGTGAAAATGGCACAAAAATGTTGCCGAAAACTTTTCTAAGTCCAAAAATCACATAAAACGTCATAACTTTTTTTTTTTTTACCACACAGACTTGTTTTTGGTATCACATTAATCAGGATCAAAAGATCTATCAAACTGTAGCAACAGACAATGTGTAGCATGTATTATTGAAAACCCCTTTGGAATACCTACTGTCATACTGATTGTTGTTTTGTTCTGCAGCAGACACCTCTCTCGACCTGTTAGAGCAGGAAAAGGAGGTATGAAACTATTGAAAGCAACAGCAAGAAACCAATGAATCATGTATTTGTTGTTTTGTTCTGCAGCAGACACCTCCCTCGACCTGTTACTTTAGTGTTAGAGCAGCAGCAGACCAGGGAACAGGCTCGCCTGCTGAATCATACTGATTGTTGTTTTGTTCTGCAGCAGACACCTCCCTCGACCTGTTAGAGCAGCAGCAGACCAGGGAACAGGCTCGCCTGCTGAATCGGTTCCGTGAACTGCGGCAGTGGCAGCAGCAGCAGCAGGAACAGTTAATGCAGCAGCAGCAACTGCAGCTGGACATGCTGCAGGGGGAACAACTACGCGTGCAGTCAGTGCTGGCCCAGCAGAGGGGGGCACAGTGGGGGGAGGGCAGAGGTAATGGTTTATATGTTTTATATATTATTTATACTGTAGTTATTATAATGAATCATGCTGCAGGGGGAACAACTGCACAGTGGGGTGTGGGGTGGGGGTAATGGTTTATACGTTTTATATATATATTATTAGTTATACTGTAGTTATTATAATCCCCACAAAAAACTAATCATGCTACAGGGGGAACAACTGCGTGTGCAGTCAGTGCTGGCCCAGCAGAGGGAGGCACAGTGGGGGTGGGGTGGGGTGCACAGTGGGGGGAGGGCAGAGGTAATGGTTTGTAATTACCCGATATGTAGCACTTGGAATCATCATGATACTTAGTCTGAAAGTGTAACACACAGTGACACACTCAACAGGGGTGCATGTGGTGTGCCTGAAGCCTGAAGTCAGGCAATTTGATGCTGCTTCAGGCAGCTGAGTGCCTGAAGAAAGGGCTCTGTAAGTGTAACATGATATTCATTAGTAGTTGTGTTTGGGCGAGAAAGTTCAGGCCAACGTTTTGGTCACTGCATGCACCCATGGTCTCATGCACACACACACACACTAGTGACACACACTGATACACAAGCACAAACACACATACCCCACCAGACACTAAGGAAAGAGAAAAAGAAATAGATGGTAAGGCCACATCAAAAAATAGTTGTGGTTAAGGTAACATGGCCAAAAAAAAATGGGGTAGGTAGGTAGGCCCTAACTTTTGTTGTTGTTGTTGATATCGCCGAGTGGTGTTGAAAAGTCCAGTTCAAAAGGTTCAGCTAAACCACCTCGGCAAGTGATAAGTTTTCCTTTCCTACATCCAGATGTCCCAGAAAACATCCACGAGCGTGTAAGTTGCTTTGAAAGTGCTAATCACCCTCGTATCTTCAGAAATATGAGCACATGGCTCCATCAGAGCTGATTCTAGGATTTTGAAAAAGTGGGGGCGTCCCCCCCCCAAGAATGAAAAAAAGGTGGGTAGGTCCAATGGATACGAGGGAACGGGGGGGAGGCGGCCGATTCAATCTTCGCTAGCCATGGCCACTTCTTCAGCTACTCGTCTTGGAAACGGTGTTCCCTCGCACTAGTGCCGTTATCTTCAGGCTGCTTCTCCGAGACTGTTGATGCAGTAGCTGTTTCTGCAACATCTTCTGCACTCTCGTTTGGCAGAGGATTTCTTTTTTTTTACTTTGCCTCCACAAAAATTGAAGTCGAAGAGCGTCGTTGTCCGCTTCATTTTGAAGAAAATTCAACATGGCGGGTAGGACTCTCGCAACTTCTTGTCGGTAAAAAGAGATGAACGCGATTGGTTGATTTACACTAACATTGTAAAGGAACCAATGGAATGTCGAGAAATCATACATTCCTGCTCGATGCTTTCGGTTTGTGTAGACGATGGATTTAGCAGACGACGAAGGAATTCGCGCAGCGATCGGTAAAAAGTGCGGGCAGTTCTGCAAACATGCGGGCGTTGGCCCACGTTTAGACCCGATTATTGCGGGAAGGAACAGATTTGGGGGGGATTGCACCAATCCCGCGCCCTAGAATCAGCTCTGCTCCATTGAAATGGCAAATGACGCCATTTTGCAACGACACGTGGACATTCAGCATGTTAGAGTTATGCATAGGTGTCAACCCAATTTTCCTTTTTTCAAAACTTCCCTTATTGAAAAATAATTTTCCCCTTATTTCAAGCCTGAAAACCGTATAAATTTCAGAACACGCAAAACCATGAAAAAGTTGCTGCGAATACATTATATTCAGATATCGTTTTCATGCAGTTTTGCTATATATATTGAAAAATGGGCAGGGGAGCGTACCTTCCTTTCTCAAAGGACAGGTTTTCCCATTCTTTCAAGTGTCTCCCACTCCCAACTCGTGCCTTTTGGGCCACAGGGGGGGGTCGTAGAACTGGAAGAATTAGCATCCGCCATTTTCGATTCAAACAACGCTCACACGGAAGTTCTGAAGAAACCACGCATGCGCAGATTACCAGAACAAATCGAACAAATCGCTCTCTGTGCATGACCAATCATCTAGCCTACTGCTTTCGTTTTCCTGTTCGGCTGCTTGGCGTCCGCGTTTTGTCGTCTGCTATCACAAAATTCTATCACTTTGCGGTTTGTCTCTGATTTCTGATCTGCCCGTATAAATCAGTTTTACCTGTATTGAAACTGTTATACGGCCGTACAGACCCAAAATCATGGTTTTCCCGTACAGCAATACGGGAATACCGTATAGGTTGACACCTATGGTTATGTCCACTGATGGGCATTCCCCGATTGAACTTGTGTCTCTCTCTCTTTTTTGTTGTTGTCGACCCCCCAAAATAGGGTAGGTCGGGATACCGTAACCACAACTATTTTATTTTTTTCCTAAATAAAAAGTGGAAGATAGTCAAGTGTGTGTGTGTGTGTCTCACTGTGTCAAGTCAAGTCAAGTCAAAATGATCTTTATTGACGATAAAAGAATAAGCTTGATAAAGCTTTTTTACATCCTGTCGTCATAAATTAATAAGAAAAACAATTAAGGTAAACAAATAAAAAATATAAAGTGGAGACAAGGAGACAGAAAGACAACAGAGACACCCGAATCGAGAGATAAAAACAGAGAGAGAGAGAGTGCGAGAGAGAGAGAGTGCGAGAGAGTCATAGTTTACTCGGACATGAGAAAGAAGAAAAATATCCAAACAAAATCACAATGCAGAAAAGAAAGAAAAAAACACACAAAAACAAAAAAAACTGAACACGGCTTACATTTAAAGCGCAGAAGGAAGTGAATGATAAAAAAAATATAAAAAAATACATGAACTTGCACGCACCTGTAATGTCTCCTCGTCTACTAGTGCAAGGCAGCACAAACACAAAAGCAATTTACAACAACAATAGCGCCTTAGGCACTCATTCTCATATTCACAGGTATTTTTTACAAAGCATCAAGCATATTCTTTTTAAGTGCTTTTTTAAACGTTTGTTTTGAAGGACACGATTTTAGAGAAAAAGACAGATAATTCCATGATGTGCCCCCTGAGTAAACAAAACTAGTTTTGTAAACATTATTTCGTGGTCTGGGGAAAGAGAGCTTGTGGGTGTGTCTATTTGGGTTAATAGCAAAAGTCTTGATAATTCTTGGGGAGCGACTCCATTTACCACACTAAACATGCAGATGCATTTGTTGAAGAGAAATCTGTCTTTTAGTGGCAAAATGTTTAATTTATTGTAATCATTAGCTGTTAGGGTGCTGGATTTCATCAGTACTAGTTTCACAGCTCGTTTATATAACCGACTTATATGTTTTAGATTAGCTTCACTAGTACTGTCCCAAAGGGTTGATGAGTAATTAATGTGAGACATAATGTGAGCATGGACAAATATTTTTCGTGACTGAAGATTTAAAAAGTTTTTAATTTTTGCCAATTGATAAATCTTTTTTTAGATACATTTACCCAGTTTAGATGTATGATCTGACCACAGTAAGTTATTATCAACAGTGATGCCTAAAACTTTATGTGACGCCACTTCTTCAATTTTTTTGCCTTGCACATACAATGGTGGAAATGGAGAAGTCATTTTTTGTCGCTTTTACGGTAGTTACATACATACATTTGGTCTTTTCAGTGTTGAGTGACATGTGATTCTGTTCAGTCCATGTTTCTAGATTATTAACGTCAGCTTGAAGATTGTTAACTAGTTCAGTTTGGTTATTACTGTTTGAGTGTAAGGAAGTATCGTCAACAAACATTTCAGAATGACATTGTAGACATAAGGGCAGATCGTTTACATACAAAGAAAACAAGAGAGGTCCCAAAACAGACCCCTGAGGAACACCAAAATGTACTGGGAGTAACTTAGATCTTTTTAAACAAATTTGAACAAGTTGAAAGAATTTATAAATGTTAGGGCTTCACTTAATATTTTGTAGTACTTAAGTTTTTTAAGTAGAAGAGAGTGGTTGATAACGTCGAACGCTTTCGCAAAATCGACAAAGAGAATCCCAGTAAATTCGTTATTGTTAATATTTAAAAGATATTTGTCTATGAGTTGTATTAAAGTTGTGTGGCACGAGCGATAATCTCGAAATCCAGATTGATTTTCATGAAGTAAGTCATAATGTATAAGATGTGAATATAAGTTGGATTTGATATGTCTCTCCAGAGGTTTTGACAGAAGCGATAATATAGATATAGGTCGGTAGTTTGAAGGACATGTAGGATCACCCAATTTGTACAGTGGTATCACTTTAGTCTGTTTGAATTTCTCAGGAAACTGTTGCTTATCAAGACACAGATTGTAAAGATAAGTCAATGTATGAGCAATAACTGGTGAGGCGACTTTTAGGATTTTGCTGTGTGTGTGTGCCACTGTGTGTGTGAGTGTGTCACTGTGTGTGTGTGTGTGTGTCACTGTATGTGTGTGTCATTGTGTGTGTCACTATGTGTGTGTGTCACTGTGTATGTGTGTGTCACTCTGTGTGTGTGTGTGTCAATGTGTGTGTGTGTGTGTGTGTGTGTGTGTGTGTGTGTGTGTGTGTGTGTGTGTGTGTGTGACTGTGTGTGTGACTGTGTGTGTATGTCACTGTGTGTGTGTGTGTGTGTGTGTGTGTGTGTGTGTGTGTCACTGTGTGTGTATGTCACTGTGTGTGTCATTATGTGTGTGTCACTGTATGTGTCACTGTGTGTGTGTGTCACTGTGTGTGTGCAGTGAGGGGACCCGAGGCCAGCACAAAGTCCCCCCCTCTCATCACTCCCCCTCGCCGCTCAGCCGTGGGGCGGGAACTGGCAAAAACGATGATGTCATCCTCCAACATGGCCGCCCTGGCCTCGACTGACAGCGGATTGGTCACCTCCATGGGAGACACTCTGGAAATGCAGCAGGTACCACTCAGGATATTTCGTTATTTCTTATAAAATGGACAAATATTTTTTAAGTCTTATGTTTTAAACTCTTAGTCTTAATAAACTCTTCAATTGAACTAAAGCAAGAGGCAAAGCCTTCAAGGCTCATGTCTGATTTGTATTACTATAATACTGTTATGTAGACACTTGTGCATCTGAGAACAGAATGAATTTTTATTTTACTGTGTAAATTAAATTATTTCTGTGCGTTAAATTACCCCTACCCTCAGTGTCTCAATGTAAGTGGCGGTACCATAGCCGATGAGGTTTAACCGAGGCGTGGTTGCCGCTACACCTATCTATATTGTTAAAAACTCGGGACTTTACTGGTGTTGCACTGCCTCCGGGCATTGTAGCCAGTATTATTCCCACCATCTTTGCATTTACAAATGTCCCATATGTGTCTATGACCGAGAGGACGTAAAACACAATTTTTCATTCAATTACCCCTACCCCTTTCCCTCTTTCTTTAAAATTTAATTATATGTATGTTTATATATGCGCATGTAACATAGTGGAGCCCTATTTTTATTTTTGGCAAACAAGTAAAATTGAAAAGCATATTGACAAAGCTTTCAGAAAAACATAGTGACCAAACTGATTAAACTGATTGTTCATGCGATAGAAACTTGTTCCACATCATCAACATTTCTGTAAGATACTTTAGTCCTAATATTTTATTTTCGCTTCGTTAATTCCCCCCCCCCCCCCCTCCTCTGCCACAAAGCAAAGGTGAAGGTCGCAGCCTGCACGCTCATCCATCCGGGTCACATGGCATGATACAGTGACATGGTGATCAATCGTCTAGGCCTAACTTGATTTGGATTCGTAAGTCGAAGGCAGTGAAATCGACGAACATTGGATTTTCCGTATATTTTTTTCAAGACTGAAATGATTGTGGGCTAAATGTTAGGTACGTCGTCTTGATTATGAGGTAAGGCTTGATCTGTAGGCCTAGGCCTTGTTGTGTGTGCGCTCGCCGGAAGTGCGATAATAAGTATTGCATGGGCAGAGATGATGCACGAATGAACACGAACAACAGTTGTGAAAGGCGCAAATAAAACGAAACAACCGGGCCGTCAACGCCCCACACTCGGTACATCCCTTTTGTTACAGAAAATATAAGTTAACGACGTTAAAATGTACCTATTTGTACACACCTGAAGTCTTATGTTTATTTTTAAACAGCGTTTTTGTATATCTAATGGAGAGTCTTCTTTGACTTTGACGAGGTGAATACAATACACTAAACTTAACAATGACGGCAGTGAATTAATATTATCTTAATAAACTCTTATACAATAATATTAATACATATGTTGACTTGGTCGTTTGGTCTGAAAAGCCACTGTTAGTGTTCTACTATTGAAACAGCGGTGGAATGTGTGTGCCAGTCAGCCATGTCCCACTATGACTGTCCCAGATAGCACAGGAGACAAGTGCTATTGTGGAAGGATGGGCTGGCTGAGGTTTGTATTGAAGCCTTGTGGAGGGGACATTCCCACTCTGTCACACCCACAGTGTCAGTCATTGAGGACAGTTGACTGCAGAGAGAGTCCTGGACGACAGTGAAATGCCAAGGCTGCTGCAGTGAGGACAGTTGGCTGCAGAGAGGGTCCTGGACGACAGTGAAATGCCAAGGCTGCTGCACTGAGGACAGTTGGCTGCACAGAGGGTCCTGGACGACAGTGAAATGCCAAGGCTGCTGCACTGAGGACAGTTGGCTGCAGAGAGGGTCCTGGACGACAGTGAAATGCCAAGGCTGCTGCACTGAGGACAGTTGGCTGCAGAGAGGGTCCTGGATGACAGTGAAATGCCAAGGCTGCTGCAGTGAGGACAGTTGGCTGCAGAGAGGGTCCTGGATGACAGTGAAATGCCAAGGCTGCTGCAGTGAGGACAGTTGGCTGCAGAGAGGGTCCTGGATGACAGTGAAATGCCAAGGCTGCTGCAGTGAGGACAGTTGGCTGCAGAGAGGGTCCTGGATGACAGTGAAATGCCAAGGCTGCTGCACTGAGGACAGTTGGCTGCACAGAGGGTCCTGGAGAACCTAACTGCCCTGCGCTGTGCCATTTCTAGCTGGCGTACATCCTTCTGAAGATGAGGATCCCAGGCAGCTGAGGCGTACTCCATAATAGTTGTTGAAGGAAAACCTGACTGCCCTGCGTTGTACCATTTCTAGCTGGCGTACATCCTTCTGAAGATGAGGATCCCAGGCAGTTGAGGCTTACTCCATAATGGGCCGTACCATGGTGGTGTAGGAGGCGGCCTTGACTTTGGTGGTGCACTCGTTGATGTTGCGCCGCAGGAAACTGAGGTCTCTGCTTGCTTTTCCTGCTGTCACCTCGGTGTGTTTTGACCAGGTCAGGTTGTTGTTTAGGGTGACGCCAAGATATCTGCTGTCCTCTGATATCTGAAGGACTTCGTCATGCAGGATGTATGTGGTTTCACGGACCCGCTTGGTCTTATTTGGCATGACTCTGATGACTGCATCTGCTGGGGTTGAAATCCATTTGCCATTCCTTCTCCCACTGCTCCAGTGATGACAGGTCCGATTGCAGCGCTTGCTGGTCTTTGTCGGAGCAGATGGTTCTAAACAGGAGGCAATCGTCAGCAAAGAGCTTTGTTTGAGAGAGTTTTCGGTGTCGGGCAAGTCATTGATGTATGCCAGAAAGAGGAGGGGGCCTAGAACGGTACCTTGGGGCACTCCCGATGTTACATCAGCTCGTGTGGAGTGTGTTCCCTCCAAGAGGACCTCCTGCTTTCTGGCAGACAGGAAGGACTGTATCCACTGAAGGGTGTTGTCCTGAACACCGTAGAAATGCAGCTTGTGGAGGAGGCGAGCGTGGGGCACCTTGTCGAACGCCTTGCTGAAGTCAAGGAGGATTACGTCTGTTTGCTTTCCAGAGGCGAGACTACTGGCAATGTCATGAATTGTGTCCACAAGCTGAGTCTCGCAGGAGCGTCTTCGGCGAAAGCCATGTTGACTGTCAGTCAGTATCTTGTTCTGATCAAAGGGCGTCATAATGCTGCTGTGGATGATGTGTTCCAACACCTTGCACATGATAGACATGAGTGACACGGGACGACAGTTGGAACCTTGCACATGATAGACGTGAGTGACACGGGACGACAGTTGGAACCTTGCACATGATAGACGTGAGTGACACGGGACGACAGTTGGAACCTTGCACATGATAGACGTGAGTGACACGGGACGACAGTTGGAACCTTGCACATGATAGACGTGAGTGACACGGGACGACAGTTGGAACCTTGCACATGATAGACGTGAGTGACACGGGACGACAGTTGGAACCTTGCACATGATAGACGTGAGTGACACGGGACGACAGTTGGAAGCTAGGTGTGTCTCCCCTTTCTTAAAGATGGGTACGATCCATGCGTTCCGCCATCTCTCACTTTGCTGTTTGTCCCAACGTCAGGCTTGTGTCAACCTATGAGGAAAGCCATTGGAGTATAATGATAATAACCATGTATAACATGCTTTAATGTCAACCTATGATGAAGGCTGTTGGAGTATAATGATAATAACCATGTATAACATGCTTTAATGCCAACCTATGATGAAGGCTGTTGGAGTATAATGATAATAACCATGTATAACATGCTTTAATGCCAACCTATGATGAAGGCTGTTGGAGTATAATGATAATAACCATGTATAACATGCTTTAATGCCAACCTATGATGAAGGCTGTTGGAGTATAATGATAATAACCATGTATAACATGCTTTAATGTCAACCTATGATGAAGGCTGTTGGAGTATAATGATAATAACCATGTATAACATGCTTTAATGCCAACCTATGATGAAGGCTGTTGGAGTATAATGATAATAACCATGTATAACATGCTTTAATGTCAACCTATGATGAAGGCTGTTGGAGTATAATGATAATAACCATGTATAACATGCTTTAATGCCAACCTATGATGAAGGCTGTTGGAGTATAATGATAATAACCATGTATAACACATTTAAAGTAAAGGGCATGATGATAATAACCATGTATAACACGCTTAAAGTAAAGGGCATGATGATAATAACCATGTATAACACGCTTAAAGTAAAGGGCATGATGATAATAACCATGTATAACACGCTTAAAGTAAAGGGCATGATGATAATAACCATGTATAACACGCTTAAAGTAAAGGGCATGATGATAATAACCATATATAACACGCTTAAAGTAAAGGGCATGATGATAATAACCATGTATAACACGCTTAAAGTAAAGGGCATGATGATAATAACCATGGAGTAAAGGGCATGATGATAATAACCATGGAGTAAAGGGCATGATGATAATAACCATGGTGTAAAGGGCATGATGATAATAACCATGGAGTAAAGGGCATGATGATAATAACCATGGGGTAAAGGGCATGATGATAATAACCATGGAGTAAAGGGCATGATGATAATAACCATGGAGTAAAGGGCATGATGATAATAACAGTAAAGGGCATGATGATAATAACCATGGAGTAAAGGGCATGATGATAATAACAGTAAAGGGCATGATGATAATAACCATGGAGTAAAGGGCATGATGATAATAACCATGGAGTAAAGGGCATGATGATAATAACCATGGAGTAAAGGGCATGATGATAATAACCATGGAGTAAAGGGCATGATGATAATAACCATGGAGTAAAGGGCATGATGATAATAACAGTAAAGGGCATGATGATAATAACCATGGAGTAAAGGGCATGATGATAATAACAGTAAAGGGCATGATGATAATAACCATGGAGTAAAGGGCATGATGATAATAACCATGGAGTAAAGGGCATGATGATAATAACCATGGAGTAAAGGGCATGATGATAATAACCATGGAGTAAAGGGCATGATGATAATAACCATGGAGTAAAGGGCATGATGATAATAACCATGGAGTAAAGGGCATGATGATAATAACCATGGAGTAAAGGGCATGATGATAATAACAATGGAGTAAAGGGCATGATGATAATAACAATGGAGTAAAGGGCATGATGATAATAACCATGGAGTAAAGGGCATGATGATAATAACAGGAGTAAAGGGCATGATGATAATAACCATGGAGTAAAGGGCATGATGATAATAACCATGGAGTAAAGGGCATGATGATAATAACAGTAAAGGGCATGATGATAATAACCATGGAGTAAAGGGCATGATGATAATAACCATGGAGTAAAGGGCATGATGATAATAACCATGGAGTAAAGGGCATGATGATAATAACCATGGAGTAAAGGGCATGATGATAATAACCATGGAGTAAAGGGCATGATGATAATAACCATGGAGTAAAGGGCATGATGATAATAACCATGGAGTAAAGGGCATGATGATAATAACCATGGAGTAAAGGGCATGATGATAATAACCATGGAGTAAAGGGCATGATGATAATAACAGTAAAGGGCATGATGATAATAACAATGGAGTAAAGGGCATGATGATAATAACAGTAAAGGGCATGATGATAATAACCATGGGGTAAAGGGCATGATGATAATAACCATGGAGTAAAGGGCATGATGATAATAACCATGGAGTAAAGGGCATGATGATAATAACCATGGAGTAAAGGGCATGATGATAATAACAGTAAAGGGCATGATGATAATAACCATGGAGTAAAGGGCATGATGATAATAACAGTAAAGGGCATGATGATAATAACCATGGAGTAAAGGGCATGATGATAATAACATGGAGTAAAGGGCATGATGATGATAACCATGGAGTAAAGGGCATGATGATAATAACCATGGAGTAAAGGGCATGATGATAATAACCATGGAGTAAAGGGCATGATGATAATAACCATGGAGTAAAGGGCATGATGATAATAACCATGGAGTAAAGGGCATGATGATAATAACAGTAAAGGGCATGATGATAATAACAGTAAAGGGCATGATGATAATAACCATGGAGTAAAGGGCATGATGATAATAACAGTAAAGGGCATGATGATAATAACCATGGAGTAAAGGGCATGATGATAATAACCATGGAGTAAAGGGCATGATGATAATAACCATGGAGTAAAGGGCATGATGATAATAACCATGGAGTAAAGGGCATGATGATAATAACCATGGGGTAAAGGGCATGATGATAATAACCATGGAGTAAAGGGCATGATGATAATAACCATGGGGTAAAGGGCATGATGATAATAACAGTAAAGGGCATGATGATAATAACCATGGAGTAAAGGGCATGATGATAATAACCATGGAGTAAAGGGCATGATGATAATAACAGTAAAGGGCATGATGATAATAACCATGGAGTAAAGGGCATGATGATAATAACCATGGAGTAAAGGGCATGATGATAATAACCATGGGGTAAAGGGCATGATGATAATAACAGTAAAGGGCATGATGATAATAACCATGGAGTAAAGGGCATGATGATGATAACCATGGAGTAAAGGGCATGATGATAATAACAGTAAAGGGCATGATGATAATAACCATGGGGTAAAGGGCATGATGATAATAACAGTAAAGGGCATGATGATAATAACCATGGAGTAAAGGGCATGATGATGATAACCATGGAGTAAAGGGCATGATGATAATAACAGTAAAGGGCATGATGATAATAACCATGGAGTAAAGGGCATGATGATAATAACCATGGGTAAAGGGCATAATAGGAGCATGATGATAATAACCATGGAGTAAAGGGCATGATGATAATAACCATGGAGTAAAGGGCATGATGATAATAACCATGGAGTAAAGGGCATGATGATAATAACCATGGAGTAAAGGGCATGATGATAATAACAGTAAAGGGCATGATGATAATAACCATGGAGTAAAGGGCATGATGATAATAACATGTAAAGGGCATGATGATAATAACCATGGAGTAAAGGGCATGATGATAATAACCATGGAGTAAAGGGCATGATGATAATAACATGGAGTAAAGGGCATGATGATAATAACATGGTAAAGGGCATGATGATAATAACAGTAAAGGGCATGATGATAATAACAGTAAAGGGCATGATGATAATAACCATGGAGTAAAGGGCATGATGATAATAACATGGAGTAAAGGGCATGATGATAATAACCATGGAGTAAAGGGCATGATGATAATAACCATGGAGTAAAGGGCATGATGATAATAACAGTAAAGGGCATGATGATAATAACCATGGAGTAAAGGGCATGATGATAATAACAGTAAAGGGCATGATGATAATAACCATGGGGTAAAGGGCATGATGATAATAACATGGAGTAAAGGGCATGATGATAATAACCATGGAGTAAAGGGCATGATGATAATAACCATGGAGTAAAGGGCATGATGATAATAACCATGGAGTAAAGGGCATGATGATAATAACCATGGAGTAAAGGGCATGATGATAATAACATGTAAAGGGCATGATGATAATAACCATGGAGTAAAGGGCATGATGATGATAACCATGGAGTAAAGGGCATGATGATAATAACAGTAAAGGGCATGATGATAATAACCATGGAGTAAAGGGCATGATGATGATAACCATGGAGTAAAGGGCATGATGATAATAACCATGGAGTAAAGGGCATGATGATAATAACAGTAAAGGGCATGATGATAATAACAGTAAAGGGCATGATGATAATAACCATGGAGTAAAGGGCATGATGATAATAACCATGGAGTAAAGGGCATGATGATAATAACAGTAAAGGGCATGATGATAATAACAGTAAAGGGCATGATGATAATAACCATGGAGTAAAGGGCATGATGATAATAACCATGGAGTAAAGGGCATGATGATAATAACAGTAAAGGGCATGATGATAATAACAGTAAAGGGCATGATGATAATAACCATGTATAGGATTCAGGGCAAAGTGCCAGGGCCAATCCTTCATTCCTCCTGCCTCCCTCTCCCCCAACCCAGACAACTACACCAGTTTTTAACAATAATAATGATATGTTGTTCAATGTTTCAGGGCAAAATCCCAGTGCCCATCCTTCCCCCCACCTCTCACTCCCCCAACCCAGACAACTACACGAACCCTGACCTCTTCAGCAACCCCGGTTCCCTTGACAACGACCTCCAGGCCATCGACGACCGGACGACCTTCAATGAAGCGGGGTCAGAGGTCGGCAGCGACAATTTCTACCTGCCCCCTCTCCCCCCGGAGCCTAAAGGGGGTCAGGGGAACTTGGGGGCGTCGCTCAATGCACTGCAGGCGCTGATGGGGAACAACGCGCCAAATCTACTGCAGCAGGTATGGAGTGTGTTGGATAATGTCCACACTTTACTGTTTCATTTCTGGTGGGGATGGGTAGAGGACAGCACAAAGGGGGACAGCAGGTATGGAGTGTGTTGGATAGTATCAACACTTTACTGTTTCATTTCTGGTGGGGATGGGTAGAGGACAGCACAAAGGGGGACAGCAGGTATGGAGTGTGTTGGATAGTATCAACACTTTACTGTTTCATTTCTGGTGGGGATGGGTAGAGGACAGCACAAAGGGGGACAGCAGGTATGGAGTGTGTTGGATAGTGTCCACACTTTACTGTTTCATTTCTGGTGGTGTGGGTAGATGACAGCACAAAGGGGGACAGCAGGTATGGAGTGTGTTGGATAGTGTCCACACTTTACTGTTTCATTTCTGGTGGTGTGGGTAGATGACAGCACAAAGGGGCACAGGGGAACTTGGAGGCGTCGCTCAATGCGACATGTCACATACAGATATCATTGTCTCAATGATGATTATTGTTATTTCCTGTCCCATGCAGATGTCATTGTTTCATGATGATGATGTCATTTCCTGTCCCATGCAGATGTCATTGTTTCATGATGATGATTGTCATTTCCTGTCCCATGCAGATGTCATTGTCTCAATGATGATGATTGTCATTTCCTGTCCCATGCAGATGTCATTGTCTCAATGATGATGATTGTCATTTCCTGTCCCATGCAGATGTCATTGTCTCAATGATGATGATTGTCATTTCCTGTCCCATGCAGATGTCATTGTCTCAATGATGATGATTGTCATTTCCTGTCCCATGCAGATGTCATTGTCTCAATGATGATGATTGTCATTTCCCGTCCCATGCAGATGTCATTGTTTCATCATGATGATTGTCATTTCCCGTCCCATGCAGATGTCATTGTTTCATGATGATTGTCATTTCCCATCCCATGCAGATGTCATTGTTTCATCATGATTGTCATTTCCCATCCCATGCAGATGTCATTGTTTCATGATGATTGTCATTTCCCATCCCATGCAGATGTCATTGTTTCATCATGATGATTGTCATTTCCCATCCCATGCAGATGTCATTGTTTCATGATGATTGTCATTTCCCATCCCATGCAGATGTCATTGTTTCATCATGATGATTGTCATTTCCCATCCCATGCAGATGTCATTGTTTCATCATGATGATTGTCATTTCCCGTCCCATGCAGATGTCATTGTTTCATCATGATGATTGTCATTTCCCGTCCCATGCAGATGTCATTGTTTCATGATGATTGTCATTTCCCATCCCATGCAGATGTCACTGTTTCATGATGATTGTCATTTCCCATCCCATGCAGATGTCATTGTTTCATCATGATGATTGTCATTTCCCGTCCCATGCAGATGTCATTCATGGTTCGTGGGGTCCTTTCAGGTGCTTTAAAGTGCTGTGAAATTGATCGGTCATCAAAAGGCCTGTTAAGTCCTTTATATCAGCAAGGAGGTCCTTTCAAATCAGTCAAAGGTCCTTTTAAAATTGGTGCGGTCAGTTTAAATCCTTTAATCGGGCCAAAAAACAAAACTAAGTACCTCAAAAAAATATATTAAATGAAATAAAATTTGCCAAAAATCGATCGCCTTCGGCTATCTTTCGAGCAGACGATCTAATTTTAATAGTCACTGTAAATCCGGTCACGTGCGCGAGATTCGGCGAGATATCTTATGCGCCATGTTGAAATTCTTCCCACATGCGGCTGCTTCAGTGCTTGTTTTCAAGTAAAAAGTGTAAAAATGCCTGGAAAGTGTTCGTTTTCAGGATCGTTGGCTGAGAGGACATTTATAAGGACTGGGTCCGAAAAGTGATGGACAACAAACATGCAGTTCGTTGTGCATATTGTGAAAAAACCATCAACATCTTGTCAATGGGAGAGTCGGTGCTGAAACAACACGCAAAGACTGAAAATCACAAGAAAGCTGAAAGAAGTCACAAGGCGGAATCGAGGTGCAATGTGACCGACTTTTTTTGCAAGCAGCAGATGTACTACTGTAACAACAAAAGAATCTGCTCAGCCAAAAAAAAAAAAAAAAAAGAATCTGCTCAGCCACAATCGTCGGCGTCTGGCTCTGCGCCCACCACGTCTGCAAGTACAACTACAAACAAGGTTTAAATAGGTCCTTTAAAAAAATTTGCTGGTCCTTTAAAGGTCCTTTTAAGGTCCTTTTTTGGCACTCTTCCAAGTCCCCATGAACCATGTCATTGTTTCATGATGATTGTCATTACCCGTCCCATGCAGTCATTGTTTCATGATGATTGTCATTTCCCGTCCCATGCAGATGTCACTGTTTCATGATGATGATTGTCATTTCCCGTCCCATGCAGATGCTGTCACAACTCCCCGCCCAGCAGAGGCTCCTGCTTTTAGAACAGCGCCAGGCAGCCGTGCAGGAGGATCAGCCTCCCCCACCTTCTCCCCCGTCAACACCCTCCCCCCTCACCACTCCATGCCCCCTCCCCCACCCCCCACCACTACCAACATCCCAACTTTCTCTTCCTCTGTGCCGGACTTTGCGTCTTCCCAGTCAGCCATGTTCATGCCTCGCAGCTTTTCAGCCTTGTATGACGACATGCCTTCAACCACCGGTATGCAGCCTTGGGGACCCGAGGGCCCCGTTCACAGACCTCAAAATGTACAACACAGGCCTCAGCCTGTCAATCAGAACATTGTGCACAGACCTTCCTTTCCAGCGCCTGGCGCTCAGGCGTCATTTCACAGACCTTCCTTTCCAGCGCCTGGCGCTCGGGCGACATTTCACAGACCTTCCGTTCCCTCTCAGCTTCAAGGTCTCTCTCAGGGCTTTTCAACGCTACCTTCGTTTCCCTCAGCTCAGGGCGACAGGGGATTGTCTCCCTTTCAGACCTCCGTGCCTTCCCAGCATCCTTCAGTGTCGGCAGACGCACATCAACGAGCCCAGCAACATCGTCAGCAACAACAACACCAACAACAGCAACAGTCTTTAGGCTATTCCTTGCCTTATGCCAACGCTGTAGACAGGAATAACAGGCCTGCGCCTTTTGATCCCCGGGTGAACAAGCGGGTGTCGTGGGAGTATGGGGAGAGAGAGGGGGATGGAGAGAGTGGGGAGGAGGAGGAGGTCACTGCTGATAGAAGGAATGAAGAAGAGGAGGAGGAGGAGGAAGAAGAGGAGGAATTGGACACCACTGTGAAGGTAAGTGGAAAGCGGTCAAAGATGAAATGAAGAGAAAAGGCCTATGCCATTTGAAAATAAGGATTGCTTGCATTGGCATGCAGCCCTAGCTAGATAGCATGAACCATTGTTGATTGTCATACACTAGTGATGTATTGATAACTGGTATATTAGTAAATTATTACATATGATAACAGCCCTAGCTAGATAGTATGAACCATTGTTGATTGTCATACACTAGTGATGTATTTATAACTGGTTTATTACATATAACAGCCCTAGCTAGATAGTATGAACCATTGTTGATTGTCATACACTATACAGTGATGTATTGATAACTGGTTTATTACATATGATAACAGCCCTAGCTAGATAGTATGAACCATTGTTGATTGTCATACACTATACAGTGATGTATTGATCACTGGGTTATTACATATAACAGCCCTAGCTAGATAGTATGAACCATTGATGATTGTCATACACTATACAGTGATGTATTGATAACTGGTTTATTACATATAACAGCCCTAGCTAGATAGTATGAACCATTGTTGATTGTCATACACTATCCAGTGATGTATTGATAACTGGGTTATTACATATAACAGCCCTAGCTAGATAGTATGAACCATTGTTGATTGTCATACACTATACAGTGATGTATTGATAACTGGGTTATTACATATGATAACAGCCCTAGCTAGATAGTATGAACCATTGTTGATTGTCATACACTAGTGATGTATTGATAACTGGTATATTAGTAAATTATTACATATGATAACAGCCCTAGCTAGATAGTATGAACCATTGTTGATTGTCATACACTATACAGTCATGTATTGATCACTGGTTTATTACATATGATAACAGCCCTAGCTAGATAGTATGAACCATTGTTGATTGTCATACACTATACAGTGATGTATTGATCACTGGTTTATTACATATGATAACAGCCCTAGCTAGATAGTATGAACCATTGATGATTGTCATACACTATACAGTGATGTATTTATAGCTGGTTTATTACATATAACAGCCCTAGCTAGATAGTATGAACCATTGTTGATTGTCATACACTATACAGTCATGTATTGATCACTGGTTTATTACATATGATAACAGCCCTAGCTAGATAGTATGAACCATTGATGATTGTCATACACTATACAGTGATGTATTTATAGCTGGTTTATTACATATAACAGCCCTAGCTAGATAGTATGAACCATTGATGATTGTCATACACTATACAGTGATGTATTTATAGCTGGTTTATTACATATAACAGCCCTAGCTAGATAGTATGAACCATTGATGATTGTCATACACTAGTGACGTAGTGACGATCTTTACTGATCCTTTAAAAGTGCTTTAGGGCCAGAAAAATATTTTGATGTGATAATCTCTAGGTACATCCAGAATATGTTTATACGATTTAGGCTAGGAGTCACTGAATTAAAATGTAACAGATTTAGATATACTTCTGATGTTCGTTCGTTGTTGTGCCCTTTATGTTCCTATTCCCCAGAAGATGAAATACACTTCCTTTTTTATTGTCCAGCTTATAATGATCTCAGACATAAGTTTCTTGCTAAAGTGAATCTAGAGCTCTTAAAGTTCCAAAAGCTATCCATCCTTAAAACCGAAAGTGACGAAGCGATTATCCAGCTTGCAAAGTTTATCTGTTATGCATTTAAACATTGGAGAACACTGATCAGTGCCTGATTGGTAAATTCCTTGGAAAGTACTTTTTACTTTTTTCCAACTGTCTATTCATAATGAATAGGCCACGGACCTTTCTTTCCCAGCTGTATAATGTAGTATCAAAGTCATGTGACCACATTATCTACATACCTATGCATTTGTTTCCCTTGCATTATTCTTCTTGTTATTTTTTCCTTTTTCAAATGTAAATCCGTACTTCTGTTAGTACGCTTGAATTGCGTCCCCTTAAACTGAATAGTTAAGTAGATGAGCCATTTGGATTTGTTTGTACATAATACTGTTTTCTGAACTCTGTATGTTTATGGGCTTCACATGCCTAAACATTAAACCATTTTGAGTTGAGTTTTGAGTTGAGTGTCGTAGTGATGTATTGATAACTGGTTTATTACATATAACAGGCCTAGCTAGATAGTATGAACCTTTGTATAGTCATACACTATACAGTGATGTATTTATAACTGGTTTATTACATATAACCCCTAGCTAGATAGTATGAACCATTGATGATTGTCATACACTATACAGTGATGTATTGATAACTGGGTTATTACATATGATAACAGCCCTATCTAGATAGTATGAACCATTGATGATTGTCATACACTAGTGATGTATTGATAACTGGTTTATTACATATGATAACAGCCCTAGCTAGATAGTATGAATCATTGATGATTGTCATACACTATGCAGTGATGTATTGATCACTGGTTTATTACATATGATAACAGCCCTAGCTAGATAGTATGAACCATTGATGATTGTCATACACTAGTGATGTATTTATAACTGGTTTATTACATATGATAACAGCCCTAGCTAGATAGTATGAACCATTGTTGATTGTCATACACTATACAGTCATGTATTGATCACTGGTTTATTACATATAACAGCCCTAGCTAGATAGTATGAACCATTGATGATTGTCATACACTATCCAGTGATGTATTGATAACTGGTTTATTACATATAACAGCCCTAGCTAGATAGTATGAACCATTGATGATTGTCATACACTATCCAGTGATGTATTGATAACTGGTTTATTACATATAACAGCCCTAGCTAGATAGTATGAACCATTGTTGATTGTCATACACTATACAGTCATGTATTGATCACTGGTTTATTACATATAACAGCCCTAGCTAGATAGTATGAACCATTGATGATTGTCATACACTATCCAGTGATGTATTGATAACTGGTTTATTACATATAACAGCCCTAGCTAGATAGTATGAACCATTGATGATTGTCATACACTATACAGTGATGTATTGATAACTGGTTTATTACATATAACAGCCCTAGCTAGATAGTATGAACCATTGATGATTGTCATACACTATCCAGTGATGTATTGATAACTGGTTTATTACATATAACAGCCCTAGCTAGATAGTATGAACCATTGATGATTGTCATACACTATACAGTGATGTATTGATAACTGGTTTATTACATATGATAACAGCCCTAGCTAGATAGTGTGAACCATTGATGATTGTCATACACTACTGATGTATTGATAACTGGTTTATTATGATAACAGCCCTAGCTAGATAGTGTGAACCATTGATGATTGTCATACACTAGTGATGTATTTATAACTGGTTTATTACATATAACAGGCCTAGCTAGATAGTATGAACCATTGTTGATTGTCATACACTATACAGTGATGTATTGATAACTGGTTTATTACATATAACAGGCCTAGCTAGATAGTATGAACCATTGTTGATTGTCATACACTATACAGTGATGTATTGATAACTGGTTTATTACATATGATAACAGCCCTAGCTAGATAGTATGAACCATTGATGATTGTCATACACTATACAGTGATGTATTGATAACTGGTTTATTACATATGATAACAGCCCTAGCTAGATAGTATGAACCATTGATGATTGTCATACACTATACAGTGATGTATTTATAGCTGGTTTATTACATATAACAGCCCTAGCTAGATAGTATGAACCATTGTTGATTGTCATACACTATACAGTGATGTATTGATGATCACTGGTTTATTACATATGATACAGTGATGTATTGATAACTGGTTTATTACATATAACAGCCCTAGCTAGATAGTATGAACCATTGATGATTGTCATACACTAGTGATGTATTGATAACTGGTTTATTACATATGATAACAGCCCTAGCTAGATAGTATGAATCATTGATGATTGTCATACACTATGTAGTGATGTATTGATCACTGGTTTATTACATATAACAGCCCTAGCTAGATAGTATGAACCATTGTTGATTGTCATACACTATACAGTGATGTATTGATAACTGGTTTATTACATATGATAACAGCCCTAGCTAGATAGTATGAACCATTGTTGATTGTCATACACTATACAGTGATGTATTGATAACTGGTTTATTACATATGATAACAGCCCTAGCTAGATAGTATGAACCATTGATGATTGTCATACACTATACAGTGATGTATTGATAACTGGTTTATTACATATGATAACAGCCCTAGCTAGATAGTATGAACCATTGTTGATTGTCATACACTATACAGTGATGTATTGATAACTGGTTTATTACATATGATAACAGCCCTAGCTAGATAGTATGAACCATTGTTGATTGTCATACACTAGTGATGTATTTATAACTGGTTTATTACATATGATAACAGCCCTAGCTAGATAGTATGAACCATTGATGATTGTCATACACTATACAGTGATGTATTGATAACTGGTTTATTACATATAACAGCCCTAGCTAGATAGTATGAACCATTGTTGATTGTCATACACTATACAGTGATGTATTGATCACTGGTTTATTACATATAACAGCCCTAGCTAGATAGTATGAACCATTGATGATTGTCATACACTATACAGTGATGTATTGATAACTGGTTTATTACATATAACAGCCCTAGCTAGATAGTATGAACCATTGTTGATTGTCATACACTATCCAGTGATGTATTGATAACTGGTTTATTACATATAACAGCCCTAGCTAGATAGCATGAACCATTGATGATTGTCATACACTATACAGTGATGTATTGATAACTGGTTTATTACATATGATAACAGCCCTAGCTAGATAGTATGAACCATTGTTGATTGTCATACACTATACAGTGATGTATTGATAACTGGTTTATTACATATAACAGCCCTAGCTAGATAGTATGAACCATTGTTGATTGTCATACACTATACAGTGATGTATTGATAACTGGTTTATTACATATAACAGGCCTAGCTAGATAGTATGAACCATTGTTGATTGTCATACACTATACAGTGATGTATTTATAACTGGTTTATTACATATAACAGCCCTAGCTAGATAGTATGAACCATTGATGATTGTCATACACTATACAGTGATGTATTGATGATCACTGGTTTATTACATATGATACAGTGATGTATTGATCACTGGTTTATTACATATGCTGACAGTGATGTATTGATAACTGGTTTATTACATGTGATACAGTGATGTATTGATAGCTGGTTGATTACATATGATACAGTGATGTATTGATAACTGGTTGATTACATATGATAGTGATGTATTGATAACTGGTTGATTACATATGATACAGTGATGTATTGATAACTGGTTGATTACATATGATAGTGATGTATTGATAACTGGTTGATTACATATGATACAGTGATGTATTGATAACTGGTTGATTACATATGATACAGTGATGTATTGATAACTGGTTGATTACATATGATGACAGGCCGCGGTAGAGGACCCAGAAGATCGGCCCATTTCAACAGGGCTCCATGCACACAAGACCTTTGAACAACTGTTGGAAGAACGTTTGTCGCAGGACACACCTCAGGTCTGTGTTCGTTTCTGTAACAACTGTTGCCTTTGTAAGATCGGCCCATTTCAACAGGGCACAAGACCTTTGAACAACTGTTGGAAGAACGTTTGTCGCAGGACACACCTCAGGTCTGTGTTTGTTTCTGTAACAACTGTTGCCTTTGTAAGACAGGAAGGGGTTTGTCCCACTTGCTTCCTCAGTGTTAATCAGCCTTTCACAATCTGAACTTTTTCCTACATTCTTATGTCAGTCTAGCAGTGTGTCTTGTCGAGTCAGAGCTTGGAGCACTTTGGCGCCTGTTGTCTTAGTAAGACAGGTTTGTGATTGCTAGGCTCATCTTTGGTGCCTGTTTTAGTAAGACAGGTTTGTGATTGCTAGGCTCATCTTTGGCGCCTGTTGTCTTAGTAAGACAGGTTTGTGATTGCTAGGCTCATCTTTGGCGCCTGTTGTCTTAGTAAGATAGGTTTGTGATTGCTAGGCTCATCTTTGGCGCCTGTTGTCTTAGTAAGACAGGTTTGTGATTGCTAGGCTCATCTTTGGCGCCTGTTGTCTTAGTAAGATAGGTTTGTGATTGCTAGGCTCATCTTTGGCGCCTGTTGTCTTAGTAAGACAGGTTTGTGATTGCTAGGCTCATCTTTGGCGCCTGTTGTCTTAGTAAGACAGGTTTGTGATTGCTAGGCTCATCTTTGGCGCCTGTTGTCTTAGTAAGATAGGTTTGTGATTGCTAGGCTCATCTTTGGCGCCTGTTGTCTTAGTAAGACAGGTTTGTGATTGCTAGGCTCATCTTTGGCGCCTGTTGTCTTAGTAAGATAGGTTTGTGATTGCTAGGCTCATCTTTGGCGCCTGTTGTCTTAGTAAGATAGGTTTGTGATTGCTAGGCTCATCTTTTATGTTCTGAATCCTTCACTCTCAGTTTAATCTAGTTTCATCAGGACATTTTGAAGATCATATCGAAGGGTGCCTGCCAGAACGGTCTATCTCAAAAGGAATAAAGAGCACAGATGGGCAGTTCTGGCATTCACCCCTCGATATTAGATGATTTCACTTCGGTTCTAAAAGAGAATGTCAGAGAAAAACAAAACATTCCATGCTTGCTACTATTGATAATGTGTCGTCTGTAAAGTTAACATATTTCTGTTAATTTATGGAAATGTAAAGTTGTTGAATATATGTTTAAGGATACAGCTGACAATGCTCAGTCCTATTCTCACACCCCAGCAGGCTGAAGCCTCCCCCCCAGGCCCGGAGCAGCAAAAGGTCGGCCCAGTGAAGCGCCCTTTCCTTCGCAAAGGTCAGGGCATCGCACGATTCTCCGGCCCAATCAAGCGGCCCCCGCCCAAGCGTCCATCTTCCCACACACGAGGCGCCGCATCGGCGCAGAAAGGAGAGGCTCGGTGCCGCAGCCTTGGGGCAAGGGCTGTGAGTGGAGGGGGTGGGGGAGCAGGACAGTCAGTGACAGCAAGGAAAGTGTCGGAGAAAAAAAGAGTTACTGCCACGAAGAGGAAGGTATGTCACATACCGTGTGCTGGTGTGTTTGTGTGTGAAAGTAAAAGAGAGAGTGTGTGTGCATGTGCGTGTGTGTGTGTGTGCGTGCGTGCGTGCGTGCACACGCGCGCGTGTGTGTGTGTACGTGTACGTGCGCGTTTGTGCCAATTAAATAAAATCCAACATTTCAAGATAAGTATTAAAAAAGCAATTGACTTTTTGTAACGTCTACTCATCTAAAAAACAACAACTCAGAAACATTTGTAAAAAGAAAACGAATATAAAAAAGTATCCATACAAAAATAACAAGAAAGAAAAAAAGTTTGTTTATACTATAATTATAGCAGGAAAGTTAATGACTGAAATGTCACTTTATAAATGTTATGTTCAATATTACTTTGCTGAAAAGGAGAAAAGTACAAAGTCCATATCACTGATCTTTGGCCTGAATGTTTTAGCATTATTTTCTCAGGAGCAAGAAGAAGGATAACAGGATCATCAAAGCGAGTGATTGATTGATTGATCAACTTTTCAGGAGGAAGAAGAGCGGCCCCCGGCAGACAAACTGACGCTGATCAAACGCAGACAGGAGTCGACCACAGGCCGGAAGGCTCAGCCAATCAGCAGGCCCCAGTCCAGCACCAGGGGTCAGCCCCAGGGGTCATTGCCCCTGACAACAGAGGACCAGGATGACAAGGACTCCATCGCTGACGACGCTTCCTTTGTAGCTGGGCTGAAGGAGAGGGAGAAAAAAGCACCGGTAAGATTGGGCCACTAGTAAGTGAAAGAGAGAGCTCTGTGACGACGCTTCCTTTGTGGCAGGGCTGAAGGAGAGATTGGGCCACTAGTAAGTGAAAGAGAGAGCTCTGTGACGACGCTTCCTTTGTGGCTGGGCTGAAGGAGAGATTGGGCCACTAGTAAGTGAAAGAGAGAGCTCTGTGACGACGCTTCCTTTGTGGCTGGGCTGAAGGAGAGATTGGGCCACTAGTAAGTGAAAGAGAGAGCTCTGTGACGACGCTTCCTTTGTGGCTGGGCTGAAGGAGAGATTGGGCCACTAGTAAGTGAAAGAGAGAGCTCTGTGACGACGCTTCCTTTGTGGCTGGGCTGAAGGAGAGATTGGGCCACTAGTAAGTGAAAGAGAGAGCTCTGTGACGACGCTTCCTTTGTGGCTGGGCTGAAGGAGAGATTGGGCCACTAGTAAGTGAAAGAGAGAGCTCTGTGATGACGCTTCCTTTGTGGCTGGGCTGAAGGAGAGATTGGGCCACTAGTAAGTGAAAGAGAGAGCTCTGTGACGACGCTTCCTTTGTGGCTGGGCTGAAGGAGAGATTGGGCCACTAGTAAGTGAAAGAGAGAGCTCTGTGACGACGCTTCCTTTGTGGCTGGGCTGAAGGAGAGATTGGGCCACTAGTAAGTGAAAGAGAGAGCTCTGTGATGACGCTTCCTTTGTGGCTGGGCTGAAGGAGAGATTGGGCCACTAGTAAGTGAAAGAGAGAGCTCTGTGATGACGCTTCCTTTGTGGCTGGGCTGAAGGAGAGATTGGGCCACTAGTAAGTGAAAGAGAGAGCTCTGTGACGACGCTTCCTTTGTGGCTGGGCTGAAGGAGAGATTGGGCCAAAGATAAAGTGAGATGGTATCTCTATGACAACGTTTCTTTTGAGGCCGGATTGAAGGAGAGGGAGAAAAAAGCACCGGTAAGATTGGGCCAAAGATAAAGTGAGGATGGGATCTTTCTTTTGAGGCCGGATTGAAGGAAAGGGAGAAAAAAGCACCGGTAAGATTGGGCCAAAGATAAAGTGAGGATGGGATCTTTCTTTTGAGGCCGGATTGAAGGAGAGGGAGAAAAAAGCACGTTTTAACTTTTTTTCTGAAATAGGTGTACCATATTTATTATTCTATAAGGCGATACTTTTTTTCTCACAAACTGAGACCCCTGCACCTCATAATGTGACTGATAATACAGTAAGAAACTATGATCCAGACTGAGACCCCTGCACCTCATAATGTGACTGATAATACAGTAACAAACTGTGATCCACACTGAGACCCCTGCACCTCATAATGTGACTGATAATACAGTAAGAAACTATGATCCAGACTGAGACCCCTGCACCTCATAATGTGACTGATAATACAGTAAGAAACTATGATCCAGACTGAGACCCCTGCACCTCATAATGTGACTGATAATACAGTAAGAAACTATGATCCAGACTGAGACCCCTGCGCCTCATAATGTGACTGATAATACAGTAAGAAACTGTGATCCAGACAGAGACCCATGCGCCTCATGATGTGACTGAAAATATAGTAAGAAACTGTGATCCAGACAGAGACCCATGCGCCTCATGATGTGACTGATAATACAGTAAGAAACTATGATCCAGACAGACCCCTGCGCCTCATGATGTGACTGATAATACAGTAAGAAACTATGATCCAGACTGAGACCCCTGCACCTCATAATGTGACTGATAATATAGTAAGAAACTATGATCCAGACTGAGACCCCTGCACCTTATAATGTGACTGATAATACAGTAAGAAACTATGATCCAGACTGAGACCCCTGAACCTCATAATGTGACTGATAATACAGTAAGAATCTATGATCCAGACTGAGACCCCTGCACCTCATAATGTGACTGATAATACAGTATGAAACTATGATCCAGACTGAGACCCCTGCACCTCATAATGTGACTGATAATACAGTATGAAACTATGATCCAGACTGAGACCCCTGCACCTCATAATGTGACTGATAATACAGTAAGAAACTATGATCCAGACTGAGACCCCTGCACCTCATAATGTGACTGATAATACAGTAAGAAACTATGATCCAGACTGAGACCCCTGCACCTCATAATGTGACTGATAATATAGTAAGAAACTATGATCCAGACTGAGACCCCTGCACCTCATAATGTGACTGATAATACAGTAAGAAACTATGATCCAGACTGAGACCCCTGAACCTCATAATGTAACTGATAATACAGTAAGAAACTATGATCCAGACTGAGACCCCTGCACCTCATAATGTGACTGATAATACAGTAAGAATCTATGATCCAGACTGAGACCCCTGCACCTCATAATGTGACTGATAATACAGTATGAAACTATGATCCAGACTGAGACCCCTGCACCTCATAATGTGACTGATAATACAGTATGAAACTATGATCCAGACTGAGACCCCTGCACCTCATAATGTGACTGATAATACAGTAAGAAACTATGATCCAGACTGAGACCCCTGCACCTCATAATGTGACTGATAATACAGTAAGAAACTGTGATCCAGACTGAGACCCCTGCACCTCATAATGTGACTGATATTACAGTAAGAAACTATGATCCAGACTGAGACCCCTGCACCTTATAATGTGACTGATAATACAGTAAGAAACTATGATCCAGACTGAGACCCCTGCACCTCATAATGTGACTGATAATACAGTAAGAAACTATGATCCAGACTGAGACCCCTGCACCTCATAATGTGACTGATAATACAGTAAGAAACTATGATCCAGACTGAGACCCCTGAACCTCATAATGTGACTGATAATACAGTAAGAAACTGTGATCCAGACTGAGACCCCTGCACCTCATAATGTGACTGATAATACAGTAAGAAACTATGATCCAGACTGAGACCCCTGCACCTCATAATGTGACTGATAATACAGTATGAAACTATGATCCAGACTGAGACCCCTGCACCTCATAATGTGACTGATAATACAGTATGAAACTATGATCCAGACTGAGACCCCTGCACCTCATAATGTGACTGATAATACAGTATGAAACTATGATCCCTGCACCCTATACCTCATAATGACTGATAATACAGTATGAAACTATGATCCAGACTGAGACCCCTGCACCTCATAATGTGACTGATAATACAGTATGAAACTATGATCCAGACAGAGACCCCTGCACCTCATAATGTGACTGATAATACAGTAAGAAACTATGATCCAGACTGAGACCCCTGCACCTCATAATGTGACTGATAATAGAGTAAGAAACTATGATCCAGACTGAGACCCCTGCACCTCATAATGTGACTGATAATACAGTATGAAACTATGATCCCTGCACCTCATAATGTGACTGATAATACAGTATGAAACTATGATCCAGACTGAGACCCCTGCACCTCATAATGTGACTGATAATACAGTAAGAAACTATGATCCAGACTGAGACCCCTGCACCTCATAATGTAACTGATAATACAGTAAGAAACTATGATCCAGACTGAGACCCCTGCACCTCATGATGTGACTGATAATACAGTAAGAAACTATGATCCAGACTGAGACCCCTGCACCTCATAATGTGACTGATAATACAGTAAGAAACTATGATCCAGACTGAGACCCCTGCACCTCATAATGTGACTGATAATACAGTATGAAACTATGATCCAGACTGAGACCCCTGCACCTCATAATGTGACTGATAATACAGTATGAAACTATGATCCAGACTGAGACCCCTGCACCTCATAATGTGACTGATAATACAGTATGAAACTATGATCCAGACTGAGACCCCTGCACCTCATAATGTGACTGATAATACAGTAAGAAACTATGATCCAGACTGAGACCCCTGCACCTCATAATGTGACTGATAATACAGTATGAAACTATGATCCAGACTGAGACCCCTGCACCTCATAATGTGACTGATAATACAGTAAGAAACTATGATCCAGACTGAGACCCCTGCACCTCATAATGTGACTGATAATACAGTAAGAAACTATGATCCAGACTGAGACCCCTGCACCTCATAATGTGACTGATAATACAGTATGAAACTATGATCCAGACTGAGACCCCTGCACCTCATAATGTGACTGATAATACAGTAAGAAACTATGATCCAGACTGAGACCCCTGCGCCTCATAATGTGACTGATAATATAGTATGAAACTATGATCCAGACTGAGACCCCTGCACCTCATAATGTGACTGATAATACAGTATGAAACTATGATCCAGACTGAGACCCCTGCACCTCATAATGTGACTGATAATACAGTAAGAAACTATGATCCAGACTGAGACCCCTGCACCTCATGATGTGACTGATAATACAGTAAGAAACTATGATCCAGACTGAGACCCCTGCACCTTATGATGTGACTGATAATACAGTAAGAAACTATGATCCAGACTGAGACCCCTGCACCTCATGATGTGACTGATAATACAGTAAGAAACTATGATCCAGACTGAGACCCCTGCACCTCATAATGTGACTGATAATACAGTAAGAAACTATGATCCAGACTGAGACCCCTGCACCTCATAATGTGACTGATAATACAGTAAGAAACTATGATTCAGACTGAGACCCCTGCACCTCATAATGTGACTGATAATACAGTAAGAAACTATGATTCAGACTGAGACCCCTGCACCTCATAATGTGACTGATAATACAGTAAGAAACTATGATCCAGACTGAGACCCCTGCACCTCATAATGTGACTGATAATATAGTATGAAACTATGATCCAGACTGAGACCCCTGTGCCTCATAATGTGACTGATAATACAGTATGAAACTATGATCCAGACTGAGACCCCTGCACCTCATAATGTGACTGATAATACAGTAAGAAACTATGATCCAGACTGAGACCCCTGCACCTCATAATGTGACTGATAATACAGTAAGAAACTATGATCCAGACTGAGACCCCTGCACCTCATAATGTGACTGATAATACAGTAAGAAACTATGATCCAGACTGAGACCCCTGCACCTCATAATGTGACTGATAATACAGTAAGAAACTATGATCCAGACTGAGACCCCTGCACCTCATAATGTGACTGATAATATAGTAAGAAACTATGATCCAGACTGAGACCCCTGTGCCTCATAATGTGACTGATAATATAGTATGAAACTATGATCCAGACTGAGACCCCTGCGCCTTATAATGTGACTGATAATATAGTAAGAAACTATGATCCAGACTGAGACCCCTGCACCTCATAATGTGACTGATAATACAGTAAGAAACTATGATTCAGACTGAGACCCCTGCACCTCATAATGTGACTGATAATACAGTAAGAAACTATGATCCAGACTGAGACCCCTGCACCTCATAATGTGACTGATAATACAGTAAGAAACTATGATCCAGACTGAGACCCCTGCACCTCATAATGTGACTGATAATATAGTATGAAACTATGATCCAGACTGAGACCCCTGCACCTCATAATGTGACTGATAATATAGTAAGAAACTATGATCCAGACTGAGACCCCTGCACCTCATAATGTGACTGATAATACAGTAAGAAACTATGATTCAGACTGAGACCCCTGCACCTCATGATGTGACTGATAATACAGTAAGAAACTATGATTCAGACTGAGACCCCTGCACCTCATAATGTGACTGATAATACAGTAAGAAACTATGATTCAGACTGAGACCCCTGCACCTCATAATGTGACTGATAATACAGTAAGAAACTATGATCCAGACTGAGACCCCTGCACCTCATAATGTGACTGATAATATAGTATGAAACTATGATCCAGACTGAGACCCCTGTGCCTCATAATGTGACTGATAATATAGTATGAAACTATGATCCAGACTGAGACCCCTGCACCTCATAATGTGACTGATAATACAGTAAGAAACTATGATCCAGACTGAGACCCCTGCACCTCATGATGTGACTGATAATACAGTAAGAAACTATGATTCAGACTGAGACCCCTGCACCTCATAATGTGACTGATAATACAGTAAGAAACTATGATTCAGACTGAGACCCCTGAACCTCATAATGTGACTGATAATACAGTAAGAAACTATGATTCAGACTGAGACCCCTGCACCTCATAATGTGACTGATAATACAGTAAGAAACTATGATCCAGACTGAGACCCCTGCACCTCATAATGTGACTGATAATACAGTAAGAAACTATGATTCAGACTGAGACCCCTGAACCTCATAATGTGACTGATAATACAGTAAGAAACTATGATTCAGACTGAGACCCCTGCACCTCATGATGTGACTGATAATACAGTAAGAAACTATGATCCAGACTGAGACCCCTGCACCTCATAATGTGACTGATAATACAGTAAGAAACTATGATCCAGACTGAGACCCCTGCACCTCATAATGTGACTGATAATACAGTAAGAAACTATGATCCAGACTGAGACCCCTGCACCTCATAATGTGACTGATAATACAGTAAGAAACTATGATCCAGACTGAGACCCCTGCACCTCATAATGTGACTGATAATATAGTAAGAAACTATGATCCAGACAGACCCCTGAACCTCATAATGTGACTGATAATACAGTAAGAAAATATAATAACAAAATCTGAGTTTTGTTTCAAATTTGGGGGTGCGCATAATAATTAGGTGTGCCTTATAGAACTTATTGTGCGAAAAATATGACAGTAACAACGAAGCAGCTTTTTAATCTGTGAATTACAGAAAATGAAATTCCCTGGTTTTGTGTGTGTGTTTTTTTACAGTTGGAGGCGGAAGAACTGGATGAGTTTGAAGCTCTGGAAGACATCGCTGACAACATGTCCCTTGTCAGCAACTCCTCCATCGTGCAGCGACTGATAACGCCTAATAAACAGCGACAGAAGGTGGGTCTTCATTCTTCTTGGTGGCATGTCACTGTCACTGTCAATTGATGTTTTACACTGAATTGCGCCTCACTGTCACTCTCTGTGGTGTCTTCATTCTTCTTGGTGGCATGTCACTGTCACTGTCAATTGATGTTTTACACTGAATTGTGCCGTACTGTCACTCTCTGTGGTGTCTTCTTCTTGGTGGCATGTCACTGTCACTGTCAATTGATGTTTTACACTGAATTGTGCCGTACTGTCACTCTCTGTGGTGTCTTCTTCTTGGTGGCATGTCACTGTCACTGTCAATTGATGTTTTACACTGAATTGTGCCTCACTGTCACTCTCTGTGGTGTCTTCATTCTTCTTGGTGGCATGTCACTGTCACTGTCAATTGATTTTTGACACTGAATTGTGCCGTACTGTCTGTCACGGAATCCCCCGCTCGATCCTGATCAGAGATCGGGAGAGGGAAAACGCGAACCCCGAGGAAAGTCTCGCACGCCCAAACAAACAAGCTCACAGGAGAAGGCACACGCGCACACCAGAAATACAATACAAAACGAGACTATTTATTATAATCAAGCAGACACACACTTACACAATTCAATACACTCAACGTTTAACAAGTTATCTACATAATATACATGGCATTCAAAAGTTTGTCCAAAGAATAAACCAAAACCGGCAATTAGCTAAAAGAGAGTTTGTATGCAGAAACACAAATTGAAGGGAAAACGACGAAAGGGCAGACGAAGAAGAGATGTCCAACAAAACAAACATCAGAGCGTCCGAAGAAGAGGAAGAAGAAGACAAAGGGAAAACTAAAGTCGGTGGAAGAAAAACTGCTGCTCCTCCTGGGGCAGACTACAGCAGCAGAAACAAAAGAAAAGGAGAAACGGCAAAGGTCGCCCCCAGACTCCTCAACAGGAACGGTCGAAGCCTGGCCCAAACCCACAGACAGGCCCACGGATCGGGCCTAACACGGGGCCAGACGGAAAGGCGAGCGGCCTCTCACAGCCGGAAACGGAGAAAAGAGGTAGACCAGGCGGTCAACCAGGCAGCAACAGGTCAGGTCGGGAGAACGCGACCAAAGGTACCACGGGAACCCAGGTACAGGATCAGGTTCAGGCTCAGGACAAACTTCCAAGTGGCGGAATGAAGAAGAAGAATCCTCCCCACAAGACAGTCGCAGCTCTGGTCTCGCCAAGGGCTCGGGGTAAGCGCGAGCAGGTGGAAGGGGTTCCGGACCGGCCACAGCTTTCTTCCAGGACTCCAGTGAACGCCAGGGACGATGACGGGGAAGGGAGGACGATGAGGAACCAAATAAAAAGGGGTGAAGATGGCGATGAGGATGAAGAGAAGAGACGGTGTCTGCCGAAGCGCAGTAGCTTCGCTACCCTCACGTCTAGGACTCGTGCAGGGTAAAAAGTTGATTTCAGGATCCTTCAGGGACGTGGCCCTCACCACACCTCAGCACTGGGCGGCCGTAGGTGGACAAAACGATGAAAAGGAGAAAGGATGAAGCTATGAAGCTATGAAGCGATGTTGATTAACTGAAGGAAAAATATGGAGTGACGTTCGACCGGTTGAAAGCTCATGAAGTCGCAAGTTGAATGTGGAGTCTCGCGAGAGGTCAGTGCTAACACGGGTTGCACGCATTTCACGAGTAGGTTGTCTCCATTAGGTGAAAAGAAGGAGAAAGACCTCGGGGTCCTTTGCGATCGAGTGGTAGATGGTGCCTTTCTCTGTCTGTTCAGAAGAACAATGTCACAAACTCGTGACACTGTCACTCTCTGTGGTGTTTTCATCTTGGTGGCATGTCGCTGTCACTGTCACTGTCTCACAACTTCTCTTTCCATGTCTGGCTTTTTATTTCTATTTTTCCCACAGGCGGCGGTGTCAGACCTGAAGACAGTGGTGGAAAACAAGAAAAAGGCATCAGTGGCTTCACCCAACACTTTTGAAAGGTGAGCACAGTGAAGATGTTACCCTTTGAAAAGGTGAGCACAGTGAACATGTTACCCTTTGAAAAGGTGAGCACAGTGAACATGTTACCCTTTGGAAAGGTGAGCACAGTGAACATGTTACCCTTTTGAAAAGTGAGCACAGTGAAGATGTTACCCTTTTGAAAAGTGAGCACAGTGAAGATGTTACCCTTTTGAAAGGTGAGCACAGTGAAGATGTTACCCTTTTGAAAGGTGAGCACAGTGAACATGTTACCCTTTGGAAAGGTGAGCACAGTGAAGATGTTACCCTTTTGAAAGGTGAGCACAGTGAACATGTTACCCTTTTGAAAGGTGAGCACAGTGAAGATGTTACCCTTTTGAAAAGGTGAGCACAGTGAAGATGTTACCCTTTTGAAAAGTGAGCACAGTGAAGATGTTACCCTTTTGAAAGGTGAGCACAGTGAAGATGTTACCCTTTTGAAAGGTGAGCACAGTGAAGATGTTACCCTTTTGAAAAGTGAGCACAGTGAAGATGTTACCCTTTTGAAAGGTGAGCACAGTGAACATGTTACCCTTTGGAAAGGTGAGCACAGTGAAGATGTTACCCTTTGAAAAGTGAGCACAGTGAAGATGTTACCCTTTGAAAAGGTGAGCACAGTGAACATGTTACCCTTTTGAAAGGTGAGCACAGTGAAGATGTTACCCTTTGGAAAGGTGAGCACAGTGAAGATGTTACCCTTTGGAAAGGTGAGCACAGTGAACATGTTACCCTTTTGAAAAGTGAGCACAGTGAACATGTTACCCTTTGGAAAGGTGAGCACAGTGAGGATGTTACCCTTTGAAAGGTGAGCACTGTGAAGATGTTACCCTTTGAAAAGGTGAGCACAGTGAACATGTTACCCTTTTGAAAAGTGAGCACAGTGAAGATGTTACCCTTTTGAAAGGTGAGCACAGTGAACATGTTACCCTTTTGAAAAGTGAGCACAGTGAAGATGTTACCCTTTGGAAAGGTGAGCACAGTGAAGATGTTACCCTTTGGAAAGGTGAGCACAGTGAACATGTTACCCTTTGAAAAGTGAGCACAGTGAAGATGTTACCCTTTGGAAAGGTGAGCACAGTGAAGATGTTACCCTTTGAAAGGTGAGCACAGTGAAGATGTTACCCTTTGAAAAGGTGAGCACAGTGAACATGTTACCCTTTTGAAAGGTGAGCACAGTGAAGATGTTACCCTTTTGAAAGGTGAGCACAGTGAACATGTTACCCTTTGGAAAGGTGAGCACAGTGAAGATGTTACCCTTTTGAAAAGTGAGCACAGTGAAGATGTTACCCTTTTGAAAAGTGAGCACAGTGAAGATGTTACCCTTTTGAAAAGTGAGCACAGTGAAGATGTTACCCTTTTGAAAAGTGAGCACAGTGAAGATGTTACCCTTTTGAAAAGTGAGCACAGTGAAGATGTTACCCTTTTGAAAAGTGAGCACAGTGAAGATGTTACCCTTTGGAAAGGTGAGCACAGTGAACATGTTACCCTTTTGAAAGGTGAGCACAGTGAAGATGTTACCCTTTGGAAAGGTGAGCACAGTGAAGATGTTACCCTTTTGAAAGGTGAGCACAGTGAACATGTTACCCTTTGGAAAGGTGAGCACAGTGAACATGTTACCCTTTTGAAAGGTGAGCACAGTGAAGATGTTACCCTTTGGAAAGGTGAGCACAGTGAACATGTTACCCTTTTGAAAGGTGAGCACAGTGAACATGTTACCCTTTTGAAAGGTGAGCACAGTGAACATGTTACCCTTTGGAAAGGTGAGCACAGTGAAGATGTTACCCTTTGGAAAGGTGAGCACAGTGAAGATGTTACCCTTATGCTGAAATTAAGACAAATTAATGTCAATGCTACATAATTGGCGAGTAATCATGAAGAAAAAAGTCTTGGGACTCAAATGTGTTGAAAGTTTCTAGAGTTCTTAAAGCATTTTTTTTTAATAAGAAAATAAAAAGAATTTTGATTCAGGTTGTGTAATGAGGCAGGCTGTAATTCCCACGTCATGGGGATGGGCAGGGGAAGAGGAGATATAAAACAACATAACAATCAGTAATGAGTAGGGGATGGGCAGGGGAAGAGGAGATATAAAACAACATAACAATCAGTAATGAATAGGGGATGGACAGGGGAAGAGGAGATATAAAACAACATAACAATCAGTAATGAATAGGGGATGGGCAGGGGAAGAGGAGATATAAAACAACATAACAATCAGTAATGAATAGGGGATGGACAGGGGAAGAGGAGATATAAAACAACATAACAATCAGTAATGAATAGGGGATGGGCAAAGGAAGAGGAGATATCAAGAAACATAACAGTAACAATCAGAAATGAATAGGGAAAAACATGTTTAGGTTTTGAAAATATCAAATTGCAGGGTTTCTGAAAACGTACAGATTGTGCATATTTGCGCACTGGACCTCTCAAATCACCCCCTAGAATCTCAAACCATGTGTGAGATTTACCTTTTAAAATCTCAAGTAGGGGGTGAGATGACGCATTAAAATTATGATTTGTGTGTTAACGAAGTCATTACTTTTCAGTAAGTTAATGGCGTTGCTCCTATTTCAGTCGTCTGCTAGGCCTCTACTGCCACACGCTGCAGTTGCTCGCCTGGGTCTCAAATTTCAGTCGTCGGCCTTTAATTTTTTTAATTTTTTTAAAATGCTATTTCTACTCAGTTTTTCTGTCCTATTTTGCTACCTTCTTGTCGTCGCCACACTGAAGACGGGCTTAAGGCCAGAAACGTTTGTTTTGTTTCTAATAAAAGGGACCTCAATCTACCAGCCTCGAATTGAGTGTTTTTTGTGCTTTAGCTGGTCCTAGTGGTCATTTATATTCTTAAGAAAACTATATTGATACAAAAAAAGTAAAAGAAAACATACATTGAAGCACTTTAGAAAATTTAAGAAATCCCAAAAGAAGAGAAATACTTTGTGATCTGTATGTAACTGAGGGACCCCCCCCCCCCCCCCCCACCACACACACACATACACACACACACAACTGTTAACCAATGAGAATTAACGCTGTCTGTTTTAATTCCCAGGAACGCTGCCATGCGCAGTCTGCTGTCAGTGACGGTGCCTGGCCCCCCCTTTTCCACCCCCCACGACGCCCATAATAACCAGCAACATCATGGACACGACGCCCATAATAACCAGCAACATCATCGACACGACGACCATAATAACCAGCAACATCATGGACACGACGACCATAATAACCAGCAACATCATGGACACGACGACCATAATAACCAGCAACATCATGGACACGACGACCATAATAACCAGCAACATCATGGACACGACGACCATAATAACCAGCAACATCATGGACACGACGACCATAATAACCAGCAACATGGACACGACGACCATAATAACCAGCAACATCATCGACACAATGACCATAATAACCAGCAACACGCCGACCTTGGCACATACCTCACCAAGGTCAGGCATGGCAGCAGTGAAGAGGCTCCAGGGGAAGAAGACGATGTGAGCGACAGTGACTCTGGAAGCCTTGCACCTTCTCAAAGTGTCTTCAGTCAGGGCAGGACGCTCAATGGGTTGGACTTCTCCAACAGGTTTTCCTTTTTCCCTCCACATGCACAGTCCTCCCAGAGTGAGGACAGCAGGGACACTGCGTCTCCCCCCAAGTCAGTGACCAGAAAAGTGGCCACGCTTCAGTCCAGAACTAACGCTGTCACTGATACGACGTCGCTGCTTCATAAACTGTCGGCACAGGCCGGGTTTTTGTCCTCAGGGCTGGCACAAACCGAAACCGTGCCAAAACCGATTCGTGGAGATGATCAGGATGAAAATGTCAATGAAAGTTCGTTATTATCGTCATCAGTGTCACGACCTCAACCTTTTGTGATTGGAGGAAAGAAATTGACTGAGGATGATAAAGAAGACGATGATGATGATTCATCCGACACGCTTGAAAACGATGACGACGATGATGATAGAGTGCCCTCGGGAGATGATGATGAAGAGAAGGCGGGAGAAAAGAGATCATTGAGGAATCCAATGTCGGCTCTGTCTGTTGACGAGGTGGACGTGGAATTCAACACCAACAGCAATAACATCAACAGCAACTACGACGATGATAACAGGATTGATGCGGGTGGTGATGACTGGGGCGATGATGAGGAATGGACCAGCAGTGCTCCCCAGGTTGTGGACAACAAAACGGCAAACCACACAGGTGAGTTCAGCATTCAATCAATGCTCCCCAGGTTGTGGACAACACACCACACAGGTGAGTTCATCATTCAATCAATGCTCCCCAGGTTGTGGACAACAAACCACAGGTGAGTTCATCATTCAGTCAATGCTCCCCAGGTTGTGGACAACAAACAACACAGGTGAGTTCATCATTCAGTCAATGCTCCCCAGGTTGTGGACAACAAACCACAGGTGAGTTCATCATTCAATCAGTGCTTCCCAGGTTGTGGACAACAAACCACAGGTGAGTTCATCATTCAATCAATGCTCCCCAGGTTGTGGACAACACAGCATCAGACAAGACAGGTGAGTTCATCATTCAATCAATGATCCCCAGGTTGTGGACAACAAACCACAGGTGAGTTCATCATTCAATCAATGCTCCCCAGGTTGTGGACAACACAGCATCAGACAAGACAGGTGAGTTCATCATTCAATCAATGCTCCCCAGGTTGTGGACAACAAACCACAGGTGAGTTCATCATTCAATCAATGCTCCCCAGGTTATGGACAACACAGCATCAGACAAGACAGGTGAGTTCATCATTCAATCAATGATCCCCAGGTTGTGGACAACAAACCACAGGTGAGTTCATCATTCAATCAATGCTCCCCAGGTTGTGGACAACACAGCATCAGACAAGACAGGTGAGTTCATCATTCAATCAATGATCCCCAGGTTGTGGACAACAAACCACAGGTGAGTTCATCATTCAATCAATGCTCCCCAGGTTATGGACAACACAGCATCAGACAAGACAGGTGAGTTCATCATTCAATCAATGATCCCCAGGTTGTGGACAACAAACCACAGGTGAGTTCATCATTCAATCAATGCTCCCCAGGTTATGGACAACACAGCATCAGACAAGACAGGTGAGTTCGAAAACGAAAACGAAAACAAAATTTTATTTAACCAGGGAAACATGAGATAAGCAATACAATGCTTTTTTTCCACCCAGCCCTGGGGCAAATAGAACATTCAATAACAAAGTTAACTAAGTTAACTAACGCATGCAAAAGTGAAAAGGCAAATGGGTTACACAAAAAGAAAGAAACGCTTGAAGTAATTACAGGTGAGGGGGGGGGGGAAGGAAGGGGGGGGGGGGGTAAGGAAGGAGAATAAGGGGGAAGGGAGGGTATGCTGAAGCATGTCACAACACACATAACACATGAGTAATAATAGTAAAACATAGGAGAGGAAGAAAAAACACAAAACAAAATTACATTTGTTCTTTAAGATTTTGAAATAGAATATTTTTATATGCCTTTTTGAAAGAATTCATGCCAGCTATTTGTTTTAAATTAGATGGCAAAGAGTTCCATAGAGTCCCACCCGAGTACGTTAAACTGGTTTTAAAAAGATCAGTTCTGGGCTTGGGGACAAGAATACTGTTTGTATATCTAGACTGGTTGAGTGGAAATCTTTTGATTAAGGTTGCAGGTGCTAAACCGTTTATAATTCTGTACATCATGACTGCTTTATTATACCGAAGCTTATCTGTGAAAGGAAGAATATTTAGTGAGACGTAATCTTGAAATGTTAATGAAGACGATTTCAAAAGACATGTTTTTAGAGCTCGTTTATGAACACTTATCAACGGCTTTAGGGTGTTAGCACTACTTGAATCAAAGAGAGTTGATGCATAATCTATGTGAGACTGGATGCATGCGTGGAAGAAATGCTTACGTGCATCAATATTAAGAAAATGCTTTATCTTAGAGAGCTGGAAAACTTTCTGAGATACTCGTTTGCTTAAGCTACTAATATGGGAGGACCAAGTAAGGTTGTTATCTAGAGTAATCCCTAAAACTTTATGTGTGTTGACTTCTTCAACTGGCTTATTGCGAATATATATTGGGGGGATAATACTTGTTATATTTTGTCGCTTTTGCCGTGACGTTACAATCATACAATTAGTTTTTTTTTATCATTTAATGCCATATGATTAAGTTCTGTCCAGTCAAGTAGCTGATCTACACTTTCTTGTAAACTAAAGGTTAATTGATTGAGATTGGTATGGTTTGAATGGATTGATGTCATCTGCAAACAGCTCACTAGGGTTTTTAATATAAAGAGGAAAATCATTTATATAGAGCAAAAACAGAAGAGGGCCCAGAACTGATCCTTGTGGTACACCAAAATGTATTGGTAAAAAATTTGATTTTTTGTTATGCAAGAAAACAGACTGTTCACGATTTGAAATAAATGATTTCATGAATTTAAGAACAGAGTTAGAAAGTTTATACACAGCTAGTTTCCGTAATAATAATTTATGGTTTATCACATCAAATGCTTTTGCGAAGTCTACGAAAATAACACCAGTAAACTTTAAATCATCCAGATTTGATAACCATTGATCAACAAGGTTAGTAAGGGCAGTATGGCATGAGTGGTTAGATCGGAAGCCAGATTGGTTTGGATGAATCAAGTCATATTTGGAAATATGGGATGCTATGTATTTATTAAAGTGTTTTTCTAAAGGCTTGGAAAGAACAGAAACAAGCGAAATAGGTCTGTAATTACTAGGGTCAGTTTTATCACCAGATTTATAGAGAGGTATAACTTTAGCTTGTTTGAGAGCATTAGGGAAATAACATTTATCAATACAAAGATTATATAAGTAGGTCAATGTGTCTGTAATGAGTGGAGCACTAAGTTTTAGAATGATTCCATCCAAACCATCAAGACCCCGAGTGCCTGTTTGTTTTAAATGAACAAGGTGAAAATAAACATCAGAAACTGTCATTGAAGGCACAACTAATTCAGACTTAATTTCATTCGAATCACAAAAATCTTTTAGCAATTTGAGGTCATTTTCATCAGTTCTATCGTGTTTTATAGTCACATTTGCAACGTTACAAAAATGGTGGTTTAAAGAATCAGCAGAAATAGCTTTGGACGCGAAGGATGGTTTATCTGAATTTTTACGACTAAGAGTGTTAATAGCTTTCCACATTGGTTTTGAGTTGTTTTTTGAGCAATTAAACACTAAATCATTAAAATATTTCTTTTTTGAATGGCGAAGCATTGAAGTAACTTTGTTTCTCTGTTTTTTGAACTGTTCAAATTGTTTACTTTTCAAAAGACTATCTCTTTGACAAATAGCTTCTTCAATTTCTTCAGTTAACCAGGGAAGTTTAGGCGAATATCTAACACTCTTAGTGATGAAAGGTGCGTGCTTGTTATAAATCTCTATAAAACATTTATGCCATAACTCAAAGGCTTGATCCGGGTCAGTGAATTGATAAACAGACAGAGAGATGAACGAGCTAAATCATTCAGAAAAGCATCCTTATTGAATTTAGCGAAAGATCTATACGTAATGACTTTATGACCAGGTTTAGGCACCCTCGCGCCCTTTTTAAACCACGTTACACAAACAGGTAAGTGGTCGCTGCAGCCACAGTGTGGAGAACATATTTCAATAATGTTGTCTTTTGTACTAGAATATACATGGTCAGTTAATGCTTCGGATGAAGGGGTAATGCGAGTTGGGGTATCTATTAACTGATCTAGGCCGAAAGTTTGATAGATTTGATTCCATTTATTATTAGTTTTACAGAGATCAATATTAAAATCACCGAACAGAATAATTTCACAACCAGTTAACGAAACAGCTTCCATCATCTCATTGTACTTGTCATACCAATCGATGCGTTCTGCTGGGTTTCTATATAAAAAGCCAATTAAAATGGGTTTACTCTTTTTTATATGAACTTCCAACCAGATTGATTCAACACCATAGTTTTCAAAAGCGTTTACACATTTACAATTAAGGGAATGACTGAAATAAACAATTAGACCTGTTTGGAGTGGAAGAGAAGGGTCTAATCGAAAGTGGTCGTAATGGTCAACCTATGGCGATATTTTTCACGCCAGAGGGCAGTCAATGCTCTAGGGGCTTATCACGCGATTTTCTTACTTGGGCGTAGTGAGAGAGAGAGTGATGGTAGGACCACTCACTGTCTCTCTCTCTTTCTTTATCCCCAACTAATAATATAGAGAGGATTAGCCCCACACGAGCGTCATGCCCTCTGGTGTGAGAAAAATCGCACTAAGTCTCTCATTGGCCATCGAAATGTCTGAGTCAGAGATTTTATTGGAAAGTCTAGATTCTGCACAGCCAAATACGTGAAATTGTTTCCCAGAATTATAAAGAATAGTGGAAAGCTCCTCATGTTTACTAAGTACACGATTTACATTTAAGAATCCTATTCTAAGACCCTCTTGCGAAGGCCAAGTATTTACAGTAGACATTTTATGTGAGGACATCTTTCTCAAGCAAGCAATCAATAAAATGACATGGATATACCCAATAATTTACAGCAAAATGGTTTATACTACAACAGTGAAGCTATATCAACAACACAATTACAAGAACAAACCCAGTAAATGGTTTATACTACAACAGTGAAGCTATATCAACAACACAATTACAAGAACAAACCCAGTAAATGGTTTATACTACAACAGTGAAGCTATATCAACAACACAATTACAAGAACAAACCCAGTAAATGGTTTATACTACAACAGTGAAGCTATATCAACAACAACAGTGAAGCTATATCAACAACACAATTACAGGAACAAACCCAGTAAATGGTTTATACTACAACAGTGAAGCTATATCAACAACACAATTACAAGAACAAACCCAGTAAATGGTTTATACTACAACAGTGAAGCTATATCAACAACACAATTACAAGAACAAACCCAGTAAATGGTTTATACTACAACAGTGAAGCTATATCAACAACACAATTACAAGAACAAACCCAGTAAATGGTTTATACTACAACAGTGAAGCTATATCAACAACACAATTACAGGAACAGACCCAGTAAATGGTTTATACTACAACAGTGAAGCTATATCAACAACACAATTACAGGAACAGACCCAGTTTTGATTCAGAA
>CM065702.1:1271182-1303682 GCA_017654935.2 Phymorhynchus buccinoides
GTGAACAGTGAAAGATGTTGTTGTTGATGATGTTGTTGATGTTTGGCAGCAGACACTACAGCCGTAATCACTAGCCAGCAGTTGGTTCTTTTGAGGGGAAGGTTAGCGGCACTCAAGGTGAACAGTGAAAGATGTTGTTGTTGTTGATGTTTCCAGCAGTTGTATCTTTTGAGGGGAAAGTTAGCTGAACTCGAGGTGAACAGTGAAAGACGTTGTTGATGATGTTGTTTCCAGCAGCAGCAGATGCTTCGCATGGCATCATCCAGCACCATCGGTGATGGCGTCCAGTCCAAGGTGAACAGTGAAAGATGTTGTTGTTGTTGATGTTGATGTTTCCAGCAGCAGCAGATGCTTCGCACAGCGTCATCCAGCACCATCGGTGATGGCGTCCAGTCCACGGTGAACAGTGAAAGATGTTGATGTTGTTGTTGATGTTGTTGTTGATGTTGTTGTTGTTGATGTTGATGTTTCTAGCAGCAGCAGATGCTTCGCACGGCGTCATCCAGCACCATCGGTGATGGCGTCCAGTCCAAGGTGAACTGTGAAAGACGTTGTTGTTGTTGTTGATGTTGTTGTTCATGTTGTTGATGTTGATGTTTCCAGCAGCAGGAGATGCTTCGCACAGCGTCATCAAGCACCATCGGCGATGGCGTCCAGTCCAAGGTGCTGAGGGAAAAGCTGGCACAACTGGAGGCTGAGATTGAGACATTCAGAACGGAAAACGCTGCACTGGAGAGGCTGAGGAGAGAGAGAGAGGAGGTGAGTATTACACTGTCACAGTTAATCATCATTCATTATTACTTACATGATACTGAACTGGAGGCTGAGATTGCGACATTCAGAACGGAAAACGATGCCCTCGAGAGACTGAGGAAGAGAGAGAGGAGCTGAATGTGACTGAAAAAGATCATGATTATCCTAGTTAATGAAATAGCGCAACTCTTAGATTGGCAGCCATACACTTTTAGTGTAGATAATTAACGTTTAATCTATTTCTTTTAACTTAAAAATAAATAATGATAATTGATAGTATTTCTATAGCGCCTTTCTATAATTATTTTACACTCAAGGCGCTTCCATTCACTGATACACCCGCAGTCGCACAAAAACATTATCACCCATTCATTCACCCAGGTACCAGATCAAGAAGGAAACATTTACAAACCGAATGAGCTTTGAAAGTAGTGTGTCTTGAGTTTAGCTTTGAAAGTAGAGATAGTTGGTTCATGGCGGAGATCGACTGGGAGGGAATTCCAAACAGCAGGGGCACTGAAACTGAAACTGCGGTCACCAAATGATTTTAGATTAATTTGTTTTTGGAACTTTCAGAAGTTTTGTGTTTGAGGACCTGAGTGAGCGGGAAGGAGTGTAGGTGTGAAGAGCTCTGGAGAGGTAAGGCGGAAGGGTCTGTTTAAAGTGACGGAAGGATAGAACAGCCAGCTTATTCTGAAGGCGGAACTGCACAGGGAGCCAATGGAGCTCCATCAGAAGTGGCATGACGTGATCACGCTTGCGCTTACGCAGTATGAGGCAGGCTGCACTGTTTTGAACTCGCTGAAGGCGAGTAATTTCATCTGTAGGAAGGCCAAAGAGAATGGAATTGCAGAAATCTAAACGTGAAGAAATAAAAGCTGCGACAAGGCGCTTGCATGCGTTAGCTGAAAGAAAAGTCCGAATGGATGCAATACGTCTGAGCTCAAAGAAACAAGAGCGACAAATGCTGCTGATATGGTCATGCATGGACAGAGTCTGGTCAATCGTTACCCCGAGGTACTTGACAGATGGTTTGAACTGGACAGTATTGGCTCCAATGTCTGCTGACTCGCTGTTAATTAATGCAAGGCGGCCAGCAGAACCAACAGGCAGAACCTCTGTCTTGTCTGTGTTGAGCTTAAGCTTGTTACTGTTCATCCATCCTAATACATCGCTGATGCACATCTCGATGCCGTACAGAATGGAAGGGAAACTCAGGGGGACTAGTTTGTGACAACTCAGTGTCGTCAGCGTATTTGTGAAAATCACAGGAATGTGCAGCGATCACATCAGACAACGGCTGTGAATAGAGCGTGAAAAGAACAGGGCCCAACACTGAGCCCTGTGGCACTCCGTACGTGAGGGATGAACGAGCTGATGAAACTCCATCTACAACAACAGAGAAGTGGCGGTCAGATATGTAGGATTTAAACCAGTCGAGGACAACGCCACGTATCCCACAGGTCACTTCTAAACGGGTCAGAAGGATGGAATGATCAAGCGTATCGAACGCTGTGCTGAGGTCCAAAAATGCTGTCAGAGAAACAAGCCTCTGATCCGTCTTCAAAAGAAGGCCATTCATGACACTCAGCACAGCAGTCTCAACACTGTGATTTTTCCTGTAGGCTGACTGATGCTCCTCAAGCAGGTTGTTATGCATTAAGTGTCTCTTCAGCTGTGCCAAGACGACTTTCTCTAAAATCTTGGCTATGAAAGGAAGATTTGACACAGGCCGATAGTTTTTTAGATTGTTGCAATCAAGTCCAGGTTTCTTAAGAATAGGGGTGACAATAGCATCTTTGAACTGTTCGGGAAAAACACCCGCAGAAAGAGAAGCATTAACAATGTTAGTAATGTGTAAAACAAGATCATCAATACACTGCTTTGTAATGGAAGTTGGGATAGGGTCAAGATTACAGGTCTTGGATGGTGACTTCATAATCAGTTCACGTATGTCCGTCTCTGAGACAGAGTCAAACTTGTCAAAAAGAGGGCCTTCGTAAACAGAAAAGGACGGGGGGTCACAATGGTGGGAGTCTAGATCATTACGAATGTTACTGATCTTTTCAGCAAAAAAATTACAAAACTGCTGAGATTGTTCTGCGGTTGGAATGTCAGATGGCATAGCCTTTACTTTACTTTTACCTAAGAGTTCGTTAGTAACAGAAAACAACTGTCCACGAGAAGAGGAAGCAGCAGCATCAATCTTACCAGTATAAAACTGCGTGCGAGAGAGCTGGAGACAGTCACTGGCAGCCTCCATCTTGGCATCATACAGCTGTCTGTGCACAGTCAAGCGTGTCCTCCTCCAGCATCGTTCAGCTCGCCGCCGCTTGCGTCGTGCCTCCCTGACGTCGTCGGTCATCCATGGGGCAGAGGGGCGGTCACGCACACACCTGGTGACAGAGGGGGCGTGACGATCCAGGATCTGCTGCAGGCCCTGGTTGTAGGCGTCGACAAGGGACTCCACTTCAGGGTCAGGTTCAACGTTGCCAGCCAGAGCACGAACGTCTGATTGGAAGGCATCAGGGTCGATGGCTTTCAGGTTCCTGGACGTCACGAGCCGCTTAGGAGGTGGTGGCCTGGACACCGTCAGGCTGTAGACGAGGAGAAAATGGTCAGAGAGACTGGCCATATCCTGCACTGCCTCCACACCCAGGAGGCTGGAGTCACTGCGGACCACCACCCAGTCCAAAGTGTGGCTGGCGGTGAGTGGGTACGGACACCAACTGGGAGAGGCCAAAGTCACCTAGCACAGTCTTCAGGTTCTTCACTTGAGGGTCAGACAAGTTATCAAAATGAAAATTGAAGTCGCCTATGAACGAAACGTCACCACGTGAAGAAGCGTAGGTCGACAACAGTTCTGGGAATTCCCGAAGGAAAGCAGAGTTTGACAACTTGTTTTTCTTGCTAGGCGGGGGGGGGTGTATGTAAACAAACACACGTGGCAGTTACTGTATTTAGAGGGACACACATTTCAACCGCTTCGAACGAAGAGAAGTTGAGGGCTTTGACAGACAGCGAGGGTGAGAGGTGTGACCGGACAACAACAGCAATACCACCCCCCTCCCCGCAGCACGGGGGAAAGAGTGGCAGACATAGCCGGCAGGAGTCATGCATGCGATGCAGGCTTCATCACCTTGGGTGTACAGCCATGTTTCTGTCAGCATGAAAATGTCAGCATTGTGTTGTTGGATGACTTCATGAATCTTTGCAGGCTTTGGTCGGCACGATTGGATGTTTTGACAGAGCAGCTTTAATCCGTGGTGTTTTGATGGATTCTTCTTTTTCCGGTATCTTTTACGAGGCAAGTTCACACTGATGCTAGACGAACGGAGACGAGCAGTGAGGTCAGGGGTCAAACGCGACGGCTTCACAGCCAACAGTTCATCCCGACTGTAGTGCAGACGCACCGGTAGATTTCGCTCACCTTCAATCGGCCGTTGTTGTTGTAAATTGTCACACTGCACGTGCTGTGAACGCTGATCGTCTATCAACAATGGCGATGACACTTTGTTCATTTGAATGACTTGTGCAGAAAATAAAATGGCCAGGAAAACAAATGGCAAAGGCAACGGGGCATAGAAAGCCCACCAAATGAATGAGTCACACATCTTGAAACACTTGTCCAAAACTCTCCACACACCAAGCACCACAACCATACAACCAAACACAAAACCTGCGGAGGTCAAGCCACTCGAACCTTCACGGCGAACGACATTCCTACTACTTGATACCATTCTGTCTTCCATATTCCATCGGTTTGTACACCCCCACGAGTATTAATGTTAACTGTCTGTGTGACATTAAGTAATTGACTTTCAAAGAACCCATTCAGTGGCCTTCATCTGCACCTTCTGGTGTTTCTTTCCATTATAAAGTAACACTTTCAAAGAACCCATTCAGTGGCCGTCATCTGCACCTTCTGGTGTTTCTTTCCATTATAAAGTAACACTTTCAAAGAACCCATTCAATGGCCGTCATCTGCACCTTCTGGTGTTTCTTTCCATTATAAAGTAACACTTTCAAAGAACCCATTCAGTGGCCGTCATCTGCACCTTCTGGTGTTTCTTTCCATTATCAAGTAACACTTTCAAAGAACCCATTCAATGGCCGTCATCTGCACCTTCTGGTGTTTCTTTCCATTATAAAGTAACACTTTCAAAGAACCCATTCAGTGGCCGTCATCTGCACCTTCTGGTGTTTCTTTCCATTATCAAGTAACACTTTCAAAGAACCCATTCAATGGCCGTCATCTGCACCTTCTGGTGTTTCTTTCCATTATAAAGTAACACTTTCAAAGAACCCATTCAATGGCCGTCATCTGCACCTTCTGGTGTTTCTTTCCATTATCAAGTAACACTTTCAAAGAACCCATTCAATGGCCGTCATCTGCACCTTCTGGTGTTTCTTTCCATTATCAAGTAACACTTTCAAAGAACCCATTCAATGGCCGTCATCTGCACCTTCTGGTGTTTCTTTCCATTATCAAGTAACACTTTCAAAGAACCCATTCAATGGCCGTCATCTGCACCTTCTGGTGTTTCTTTCCATTATCAAGTAACACTTTCAAAGAACCCATTCAATGGCCGTCATCTGCACCTTCTGGTGTTTCTTTCCATTATCAAGTAACACTTTCAAAGAACCCATTCAGTGGCCGTCATCTGCACCTTCTGGTGTTTCTTTCCATTATCAAGTAACACTTTCAAAGAACCCATTCAATGGCCGTCATCTGCACCTTCTGGTGTTTCTTTCCATTATCAAGTAACACTTTCAAAGAACCCATTCAATGGCCGTCATCTGCACCTTCTGGTGTTTCTTTCCATTATCAAGTAACACTTTCAAAGAACCCATTCAATGGCCGTCATCTGCACCTTCTGGTGTTTCTTTCCATTATAAAGTAACACTTTCAAAGAACCCATTCAGTGGCCTTCATCTGCACCTTCTGGTGTTTCTTTCCATTATAAAGTAACACTTTCAAAGAACCCATTCAGTGGCCTTCATCTGCACCTTCTGGTGTTTCTTTCCATTATCAAGTAACACTTTCAAAGAACCCATTCAGTGGCCTTCATCTGCACCTTCTGGTGTTTCTTTCCATTATAAAGTAACACTTTCAAAGAACCCATTCAGTGGCCGTCATCTGCACCTTCTGGTGTTTCTTTCCATTATAAAGTAACACTTTCAAAGAACCCATTCAGTGGCTGTCATCTGCACCTTCTGGTGTTTCTTTCCATTATCAAGTAACACTTTCAAAGAACCCATTCAATGGCCGTCATCTGCACCTTCTGGTGTTTCTTTCCATTATAAAGTAACACTTTCAAAGAACCCATTCAGTGGCCGTCATCTGCACCTTCTGGTGTTTCTTTCCATTATAAAGTAACACTTTCAAAGAACCCATTCAATGGCCGTCATCTGCACCTTCTGGTGTTTCTTTCCATTATAAAGTAACACTTTCAAAGAACCCATTCAGTGGCCGTCATCTGCACCTTCTGGTGTTTCTTTCCATTATAAAGTAACACTTTCAAAGAACCCATTCAATGGCCGTCATCTGCACCTTCTGGTGTTTCTTTCCATTATCAAGTAACACTTTCAAAGAACCCATTCAATGGCCGTCATCTGCACCTTCTGGTGTTTCTTTCCATTATAAAGTAACACTTTCAAAGAACCCATTCAATGGCCGTCATCTGCACCTTCTGGTGTTTCTTTCCATTATCAAGTAACACTTTCAAAGAACCCATTCAATGGCCGTCATCTGCACCTTCTGGTGTTTCTTTCCATTATCAAGTAACACTTTCAAAGAACCCATTCAATGGCCGTCATCTGCACCTTCTGGTGTTTCTTTCCATTATCAAGTAACACTTTCAAAGAACCCATTCAATGGCCGTCATCTGCACCTTCTGGTGTTTCTTTCCATTATCAAGTAACACTTTCAAAGAACCCATTCAATGGCCGTCATCTGCACCTTCTGGTGTTTCTTTCCATTATAAAGTAACACTTTCAAAGAACCCATTCAGTGGCCGTCATCTGCACCTTCTGGTGTTTCTTTCCATTATCAAGTAACACTTTCAAAGAACCCATTCAGTGGCCGTCATCTGCACCTTCTGGTGTTTCTTTCCATTATAAAGTAACACTTTCAAAGAACCCATTCAGTGGCCTTCATCTGCACCTTCTGGTGTTTCTTTCCATTATAAAGTAACACTTTCAAAGAACCCATTCAGTGGCCTTCATCTGCACCTTCTGGTGTTTCTTTCCATTATCAAGTAACACTTTCAAAGAACCCATTCAGTGGCCTTCATCTGCACCTTCTGGTGTTTCTTTCCATTATAAAGTAACACTTTCAAAGAACCCATTCAGTGGCCTTCATCTGCACCTTCTGGTGTTTCTTTCCATTATAAAGTAACACTTTCAAAGAACCCATTCAATGGCCGTCATCTGCACCTTCTGGTGTTTCTTTCCATTATCAAGTAACACTTTCAAAGAACCCATTCAGTGGCCTTCATCTGCACCTTCTGGTGTTTCTTTCCATTATAAAGTAACACTTTCAAAGAACCCATTCAATGGCCGTCATCTGCACCTTCTGGTGTTTCTTTCCATTATAAAGTAACACTTTCAAAGAACCCATTCAGTGGCCTTCATCTGCACCTTCTGGTGTTTCTTTCCATTATAAAGTAACACTTTCAAAGAACCCATTCAATGGCCGTCATCTGCACCTTCTGGTGTTTCTTTCCATTATAAAGTAACACTTTCAAAGAACCCATTCAGTGGCCTTCATCTGCACCTTCTGGTGTTTCTTTCCATTATAAAGTAACACTTTCAAAGAACCCATTCAGTGGCCGTCATCTGCACCTTCTGGTGTTTCTTTCCATTATAAAGTAACACTTTCAAAGAACCCATTCAGTGGCCTTCATCTGCACCTTCTGGTGTTTCTTTCCATTATAAAGTAACACTTTCAAAGAACCCATTCAGTGGCCGTCATCTGCACCTTCTGGTGTTTCTTTCCATTACCAAGTAACACTTTCAAAGAACCCATTCAGTGGCCTTCATCTGCACCTTCTGGTGTTTCTTTCCATTATAAAGTAACACTTTCAAAGAACCCATTCAGTGGCCGTCATCTGCACCTTCTGGTGTTTCTTTCCATTACCAAGTAACACTTTCAAAGAACCCATTCAGTGGCTGTCATCTGCACCTTCTGGTGTTTCTTTCCATTACCAAGTAACACTTTCAAAGAACCCATTCAGTGGCCTTCATCTGCACCTTCTGGTGTTTCTTTCCATTATAAAGTAACACTTTCAAAGAACCCATTCAGTGGCTTGTACATAATCAGTCTTTTCCAATTCACCAACTTCTCTTCCCTTGCCTTATGTAAGGTCAATCAGAAGCGTCATGTTTTTAGTAGGATTATGCTGACTTCCAGTTCAAGGGTTATCTTCTTCACTCATGAGAAGCAGAACAACACAGTTATGATTTATTATGATAATTATGTAAATTCCATTTTCAAGACCGACCCTGTGAACCTTTAGTTGTGATTTTTCTGTAAAAACTTGTGCTGCGATCTTCCGTGTACATGTGTTAACGTATCTAAGCATTGACTTATTTTGTTGAACAAGTTAGGTAATGGCATCTTGCTGTCTTCCGTGTACATGTGTTAACGTATCTAAGCATTGACTTATTTTGTGGAACAAGTTAGGAATTGCATCTCTAATAGTCATCATTGCAAGAGAACGATCCTTGGTTCTCATAATGTTTGATGTTTTCATTTCCATCCTAAGTGTTACTGCTTGCTGTCTTACTGGGCCTTCAAGCCATATTACTGTTGGTTCTCATAATGTTTGATGTTTTCATTTCCATCATAAGTGCTACTGCTTGCTGTCTTACTGGGCCTTCAAGCCATATTACTGTTGGTTCTCATAATGTTTGATGTTTTCATTTCCATCATAAGTGCTATTGTTTGCTGTCTTACTGGGCCTTCAAGCCATATTACTGTTGGTTCTCATAATGTTTGATGTTTTCATTTCCATCATAAGTGCTACTGCTTGCTGTCTTACTGGGCCTTCAAGCCATATTACTGTTGGTTCTCATAATGTTTGATGTTTTCATTTCCATCCTAAGTGCTACTGCTTGCTGTCTTACTGGGCCTTCAAGCCATATTACTGTTGGTTCTCATAATGTTTGATGTGTTCATTTCCATCCTAAGTGCTACTGCTTGCTGTCTTACTGGGCCTTCAAGCCATATTACTGTTGGTTCTCATAATGTTTGATGTTTTCATTTCCATCCTAAGTGCTACTGCTTGCTGTCTTACTGGGCCTTCAAGCCATATTACTGTTGGTTCTGAACACACGTGTACTGAGCTAAAGACAGATTCAGCAGTATGGACATGCTGCCAACACACACACACACACACTGTCTTCAAAATGAATGATTGAAATTAGAGTCTGGAGTTTCAGGGAGTGAACAAAATGACAAATGATTTTATGTATTTTGTCATGATGCATAATTTCCTATATCATTGTTTGTGTGTTGGTCGGCGCTCTTTTGCTGTCTCAGGACCGACATCTTGGAACAAATTTCCTCTTTCCCTCTGTCAGCGACCGACCCTCTCTGCTTTCAAATCTAACCTCAAAACCCACCTGTTCCCCCGTCATTGAGGCTGCACTCTCTTTCTCTTCTCTCTCGATCTTGCCTTTAGGTCTGTTTCTGCTGTATGCCATTGATGTCATACGTGTGTGTTTCGCTTTCTATTGCATTTTTTGTTTGAATGCGTTATGAATGCTAACGTGTGTGTGCGCTTTGATTTGATTTCTATCAAGATTCAGCGCCGTATAAATACTGTATGTTGTTGTTGTTGTTGTTGTTGTTGTTGTGTGTGTGTTTGTGTGTATGGGTGTGTGTGTTTGGCTAAATTTATCGGAGTGGGGAAGAACAACTGAAAGTAAAGACTGCCCCATTGGAGCTGGCGATCAAATTTTGTATCCTTCCTCGTTGGTCCACTGTCTGTTGCTATTTTGTATCCTTCCTTGTTGGTCCACTTTCTGTTGCTATTTTGTATCCTTCCTTGTTGGTCCACTGTCTGTTGCTATTTTGTATCCTTCCTTGTTGGTCCACTTTCTGTTGCTATTTTGTATCCTTCCTCGTTGGTCCACTGTCTGTTGCTATTTTGTATCCTTCCTTGTTGGTCCACTTTCTGTTGCTATTTTGTATCCTTCCTTGTTGGTCCACTGTCTGTTGCTATTTTGTATCCTTCCTTGTTGGTCCACTTTCTGTTGCTATTTTGTATCCTTCCTCGTTGGTCCACTTTCTGTTGCTATTTTGTATCCTTCCTCGTTGGTCCACTGTCTGTTGCTATTTTGTATCCTTCCTTGTTGGTCCACTGTCTGTTGCTATGTTGTATCCTTGTTGGTCCACTTTCTGTTGCTATGTTGTATCCTTGTTGGTCCACTTTCTGTTGCTATTTTGTATCCTTCCTCGTTGGTCCACTGTCTGTTGCTATTTTGTAATCTTCCTTGTTGGTCCACTTTCTGTTGCTATTTTGTAATCTTCCTTGTTGGTCCACTTTCTGTTGCTATTTTGTAATCTTCCTTGTTGGTCCACTTTCTGTTGCTATTTTGTAATCTTCCTTGTTGGTCCACTTTCTGTTGCTATTTTGTAATCTTCCTTGTTGGTCCACTTTCTGTTGCTATTTTGTAATCTTCCTTGTTGGTCCACTTTCTGTTGCTATTTTGTAATCTTCCTTGTTGGTCCACTGTCTGTTGCTATTTTGTAATCTTCCTTGTTGGTCCACTGTCTGTTGCTATTTTGTAATCTTCCTTGTTGGTCCACTGTCTGTTGCTATTTTGTATCCTTCCTTGTTGGTCCACTTTCTGTTGCTATTTTGTATCCTTCCTCGTTGGTCCACTGTCTGTTGCTATTTTGTATCCTTCCTTGTTGGTCCACTGTCTGTTGCTATTTTGTATCCTTCCTCGTTGGTCCACTTTCTGTTGCTATTTTGTATCCCTTGTTGGTCCACTTTCTGTTGCTATTTTGTATCCTTCCTTGTTGGTCCACTTTCTGTTGCTATTTTGTATCCTTGTTGGTCCACTTTCTGTTGCTATTTTGTATCCTTCCTTGTTGGTCCACTTTCTGTTGCTATTTTGTATCCTTGTTGGTCCACTTTCTGTTGCTATTTTGTATCCTTCCTTGTTGGTCCACTTTCTGTTGCTATTTTGTATCCTTCCTCGTTGGTCCACTGTCTGTTGCTATTTTGTATCCTTGTTGGTCCACTTTCTGTTGCTATTTTGTATCCTTCCTTGTTGGTCCACTTTCTGTTGCTATTTTGTATCCTTCCTCGTTGGTCCACTTTCTGTTGCTATTTTGTATCCTTCCTTGTTGGTCCACTTTCTGTTGCTATTTTGTATCCTTCCTTGTTGGTCCACTTTCTGTTGCTATTTTGTATCCTTCCTCGTTGGTCCACTTTCTGTTGCTATTTTGTATCCTTCCTTGTTGGTCCACTTTCTGTTGCTATTTTGTATCCTTCCTTGTTGGTCCACTTTCTGTTGCTATTTTGTATCCTTCCTTGTTGGTCCACTTTCTGTTGCTATTTTGTATCCTTCCTCGTTGGTCCACTGTCTGTTGCTATTTTGTATCCTTCCTTGTTGGTCCACTTTCTGTTGCTATTTTGTATCCTTCCTTGTTGGTCCACTTTCTGTTGCTATTTTGTATCCTTCCTCGTTGGTCCACTTTCTGTTGCTATTTTGTATCCTTCCTCGTTGGTCCACTTTCTGTTGCTATTTTGTATCCTTCCTTGTTGGTCCACTGTCTGTTGCTATTTTGTATCCTTCCTCGTTGGTCCACTGTCTGTTGCTATTTTGTATCCTTGTTGGTCCACTTTCTGTTGCTATTTTGTATCCTTCCTTGTTGGTCCACTTTCTGTTGCTATTTTGTATCCTTCCTCGTTGGTCCACTGTCTGTTGCTATTTTGTATCCTTCCTTGTTGGTCCACTTTCTGTTGCTATTTTGTATCCTTCCTCGTTGGTCCACTGTCTGTTGCTATTTTGTATCCTTCCTCGTTGGTCCACTGTCTGTTGCTATTTTGTATCCTTGTTGGTCCACTTTCTGTTGCTATTTTGTATCCTTCCTTGTTGGTCCACTTTCTGTTGCTATTTTGTATCCTTCCTCGTTGGTCCACTGTCTGTTGCTATTTTGTATCCTTCCTTGTTGGTCCACTTTCTGTTGCTATTTTGTATCCTTCCTTGTTGGTCCACTTTCTGTTGCTATTTTGTATCCTTCCTCGTTGGTCCACTTTCTGTTGCTATTTTGTATCCTTCCTTGTTGGTCCACTTTCTGTTGCTATTTTGTATCCTTCCTCGTTGGTCCACTGTCTGTTGCTATTTTGTATCCTTCCTCGTTGGTCCACTTTCTGTTGCTATTTTGTATCCTTGTTGGTCCACTTTCTGTTGCTATTTTGTATCCTTCCTTGTTGGTCCACTGTCTGTTGCTATTTTGTATCCTTCCTTGTTGGTCCACTTTCTGTTGCTATTTTGTATCCTTGTTCGTCCACTTTCTGTTGCTATTTTGTATCCTTCCTTGTTGGTCCACTTTCTGTTGCTATTTTGTATCCTTCCTCGTTGGTCCACTGTCTGTTGCTATTTTGTATCCTTGTTCGTCCACTTTCTGTTGCTATGTTGTATCCTTGTTGGTCCACTTTCTGTTGCTATTTTGTATCCTTCCTCGTTGGTCCACTGTCTGTTGCTATTTTGTATCCTTGTTCGTCCACTTTCTGTTGCTATGTTGTATCCTTGTTGGTCCACTTTCTGTTGCTATTTTGTATCCTTGTTCGTCCACTTTCTGTTGCTATGTTGTATCCTTCCTTGTTGGTCCACTTTCTGTTGCTATTTTTACTTTCAGGGTTTAAGCAAGCTGAAGGAGGAGATAGCGCGCTTTGACCAGGGAAAGACAGAGGAACTGAGAAGACTGGAGGAATTCAAAGGCCAGGAAATGAAGAAACTCAAGTGAGAGAGAGAGAGAAGGGGGGGGGGGGGGGGGGGGGGGAGAGAGACAGAAGAACTGAGAAGACTGAAGGAATTCAAAGCCCAGGAAATGAAGAAACTCAAGTGAGAATAATAAAACAATCCAAAATATTGCCATTTTAAACAAGTGTTTGCTTTAAGATCATTGGGCATAGGAACAGAACTAGCTCTGCTAAACAAGTGTTTGTTGTTCTATGATCATTGGGCATAGGAACAGAACTAGCTCTGCTAAACAAGTGTTTGTTGTTCTATGATCATTGGGCATAGGAACAGAACTAGCTCTGCTAAACAAGTGTTTGTTGTTCTATGATCATTGGGCATAAGAACAGAACTAGCTCTGCTAAACAAGTGTTTGTTGTTCTATGATCATTGGGCATAAGAACAGAACTAGCTCTGCTAAACAAGTGTTTGTTGTTCTATGATCATTGGGCATAAGAACAGAACTAGCTCTGCTAAACAAGTGTTTGTTGTTCTATGATCATTGGGCATAAGAACAGAACTAGCTCTGCTAAACAAGTGTGTGTTGTTCTATGATCATTGGGCATAGGAACAGAACTAGCTCTGCTAAACAAGTGTGTGTTGTTCTATGATCATTGGGCATAGGAACAGAACTAGCTCTGCTAAACAAGTGTGTGTTGTTCTATGATCATTGGGCATAGGAACAGAACTAGCTCTGCTAAACAAGTGTGTGTTGTTCTATGATCATTGGGCATAGGAACAGAACTAGCTCTGCTAAACAAGTGTGTGTTGTTCTATGATCATTGGGCATAGGAACAGAACTAGCTCTGCTAAACAAGTGTGTGTTGTTCTATGATCATTGGGCATAAGAACAGAACTAGCTCTGCTAAACAAGTGTGTGTTGTTCTATGATCATTGGGCAAAAGAACAGAACTAGCTCTGCTAAACAAGTGTGTGTTGTTCTATGATCATTGGGCATAGGAACAGAACTAGCTCTGCTAAACAAGTGTGTGTTGTTCTATGATCATTGGGCATAGGAACAGAACTAGCTCTGCTAAACAAGTGTGTTGTTCTTCTATGATCATTGGGCATAGGAACAGAACTAGCTCTGCTAAACAAGTGTGTGTTGTTCTATGATCATTGGGCATAGGAACAGAACTAGCTCTGCTAAACAAGTGTGTGTTGTTCTATGATCATTGGGCATAGGAACAGAACTAGCTCTGCTAAACAAGTGTGTGTTGTTCTATGATCATTGGGCATAGGAACAGAACTAGCTCTGCTAAACAAGTGTGTGTTGTTCTATGATCATTGGGCATAGGAACAGAACTAGCTCTGCTAAACAAGTGTGTGTTGTTCTATGATCATTGGGCATAAGAACAGAACTAGCTCTGCTAAACAAGTGTGTGTTGTTCTATGATCATTGGGCATAAGAACAGAACTAGCTCTGCTAAACAAGTGTGTGTTGTTCTATGATCATTGGGCATAGGAACAGAACTAGCTCTGCTAAACAAGTGTGTGTTGTTCTATGATCATTGGGCATAGGAACAGAACTAGCTCTGCTAAACAAGTGTGTGTTGTTCTATGATCATTGGGCATAAGAACAGAACTAGCTCTGCTAAACAAGTGTTTGTTGTTCTATGATCATTGGGCATAGGAACAGAACTAGCTCTGCTAAACAAGTGTGTGTTGTTCTATGATCATTGGGCATAGGAACAGAACTAGCTCTGCTAAACAAGTGTGTGTTGTTCTATGATCATTGGGCATAGGAACAGAACTAGCTCTGCTAAACAAGTGTGTGTTGTTCTATGATCATTGGGCATAAGAACAGAACTAGCTCTGCTAAACAAGTGTGTGTTGTTCTATGATCATTGGGCATAAGAACAGAACTAGCTCTGCTAAACAAGTGTTTGTTGTTCTATGATCATTGGGCATAGGAACAGAACTAGCTCTGCTAAACAAGTGTGTGTTGTTCTATGATCATTGGGCATAGGAACAGAACTAGCTCTGCTAAACAAGTGTTGTTATGATCATTGGGCATAAGAACAGAACTAGCTCTGCTAAACAAGTGTTTGTTGTTCTATGATCATTGGACATAAGAACAGAACTAGCTCTGCTAAACAAGTGTTGTTATGATCATTGGGCATAAGAACAGAACTAGCTCTGCTAAACAAGTGTGTGTTGTTCTATGATCATTGGGCATAAGAACAGAACTAGCTCTGCTAAACAAGTGTTTGTTGTTCTATGATCATTGGGCATAAGAACAGAACTAGCTCTGCTAAACAAGTGTTTGTTGTTCTATGATCATTGGGCATAGGAACAGAACTAGCTCTGCTAAACAAGTGTGTGTTGTTCTATGATCATTGGGCATAGGAACAGAACTAGCTCTGCTAAACAAGTGTGTGTTGTTCTATGATCATTGGGCATAGGAACAGAACTAGCTCTGCTAAACAAGTGTGTGTTGTTCTATGATCATTGGGCATAGGAACAGAACTAGCTCTGCTAAACAAGTGTTTGTTGTTCTATGATCATTGGGCATAAGAACAGAACTAGCTCTGCTAAACAAGTGTGTGTTGTTCTATGATCATTGGGCATAAGAACAGAACTAGCTCTGCTAAACAAGTGTGTGTTGTTCTATGATCATTGGGCATAGGAACAGAACTAGCTCTGCTAAACAAGTGTGTGTTGTTCTATGATCATTGGGCATAGGAACAGAACTAGCTCTGCTAAACAAGTGTGTGTTGTTCTATGATCATTGGGCATAGGAACAGAACTAGCTCTGCTAAACAAGTGTTTGTTGTTCTATGATCATTGGGCATAGGAACAGAACTAGCTCTGCTAAACAAGTGTGTGTTGTTCTATGATCATTGGGCATAGGAACAGAACTAGCTCTGCTAAACAAGTGTGTGTTGTTCTATGATCATTGGGCATAGGAACAGAACTAGCTCTGCTAAACAAGTGTGTGTTGTTCTATGATCATTGGGCATAGGAACAGAACTAGCTCTGCTAAACAAGTGTGTGTTGTTCTATGATCATTGGGCATAAGAACAGAACTAGCTCTGCTAAACAAGTGTGTGTTGTTCTATGATCATTGGGCATAAGAACAGAACTAGCTCTGCTAAACAAGTGTGTGTTGTTCTATGATCATTGGGCATAGGAACAGAACTAGCTCTGCTAAACAAGTGTGTGTTGTTCTATGATCATTGGGCATAGGAACAGAACTAGCTCTGCTAAACAAGTGTTTGTTGTTCTATGATCATTGGGCATAAGAACAGAACTAGCTCTGCTAAACAAGTGTTTGTTGTTCTATGATCATTGGGCATAGGAACAGAACTAGCTCTGCTAAACAAGTGTGTGTTGTTCTATGATCATTGGGCATAGGAACAGAACTAGCTCTGCTAAACAAGTGTGTGTTGTTCTATGATCATTGGGCATAGGAACAGAACTAGCTCTGCTAAACAAGTGTGTGTTGTTCTATGATCATTGGGCATAGGAACAGAACTAGCTCTGCTAAACAAGTGTGTGTTGTTCTATGATCATTGGGCATAGGAACAGAACTAGCTCTGCTAAACAAGTGTGTGTTGTTCTATGATCATTGGGCATAGGAACAGAACTAGCTCTGCTAAACAAGTGTGTGTTGTTCTATGATCATTGGGCATAGGAACAGAACTAGCTCTGCTAAACAAGTGTTGTTATGATCATTGGGCATAAGAACAGAACTAGGTCTGCTAAACAAGTGTTTGTTGTTCTATGATCATTGGACATAAGAACAGAACTAGCTCTGCTAAACAAGTGTTGTTATGATCATTGGGCATAAGAACAGAACTAGCTCTGCTAAACAAGTGTGTGTTGTTCTATGATCATTGGGCATAAGAACAGAACTAGCTCTGCTAAACAAGTGTTTGTTGTTCTATGATCATTGGGCATAAGAACAGAACTAGGTCTGCTAAACAAGTGTTTGTTGTTCTATGATCATTGGGCATAAGAACAGAACTAGCTCTGCTAAACAAGTGTTTGTTGTTCTATGACCATTGGGCATAAGAACAGAACTAGGTCTGCTAAACAAGTGTTTGTTGTTCTATGATCATTGGGCATAAGAACAGAACTAGCTCTGCTAAACAAGTGTTTGTTGTTCTATGATCATTGGGCATAAGAACAGAACTAGGTCTGCTAAACAAGTGTTTGTTGTTCTATGATCATTGGGCATAAGAACAGAACTAGCTCTGCTAAACAAGTGTTTGTTGTTCTATGACCATTGGGCATAAGAACAGAACTAGGTCTGCTAAACAAGTGTGTGTTGTTCTATGATCATTGGGCAAAAGAACAGAACTAGCTCTGCTAAACAAGTGTTTGTTCTATGATCATTGGACATAAGAACAGAACTAGCTCTGCTAAACAAGTGTTTTTTGTTCTATGATCATTGGACATAAGAACAGAACTAGCTCTGCTAAACAAGTGTTTGTTGTTATATGATCATTGGGCATAAGAACAGAACTAGCTCTGCTAAACAATTGTTTGTTGTTCTTCCAGACCTGCCAACCTTTCCGCATGAGCAGAATTTATTCCGCTCAGACTACATTTCTTCCGCCCTTCTGTTCAATTCCATAAAATTCCGCTTTCCAAACTTTAAAAAAAATGTTTTGGAACACACAAATTCTTCGTCTTATATACAAAGCAGCACAGCTGCGTATAACCGACTTTCCAGTTTTCGTTTGCACACTTCCATCAAGATGGTGATTGACACATCGATGTATGTGAGACTCTGGGGAGAAAAGAAAGAGAATAGACCAATATTTCTGCCAAGATTACATGGGAAAGTATCTGTGCATTCAGAGATCAAGCAAGTGTGCATCATGCTTGATGTATGATGTGCTCACTACACTAAAACGTCTCCTATGGAGGGTGTCAAGGCATCAAATGCCACATTACTTCTCATCGTCTTATCGAAACTGCAAACTCCCAGACTTCGTCTTCCACTGTTACCGACTTTTTCAAGCCAACGGAAGGAAAGGAGAACAAAGATGAACTTGAATTGATTCATTATCTTCCTTCCAAATATTATTATTTAAGTAATCTATGGCACCAACCGTCTTGGTCTGCCCAAATAAAAAGGGCAGAGGAACAAACCAAAAGCTTCTATTGTGTTAGGGATAGTTGTGACACTTCCAGACAAGACTTGGTTTACAAGACAAGTTCACAAGGATGAAAATTGCTTGCTTCAAATTATGTTTAAGCGCGAAAGGTAAGATGCCGCGTCAAAATTCCTTTAGCTCCCAGAAATTCCTCTTTCCTGCTACAAATATTCCTCTTTGGTCTGTTAGGGGGTTGGCAGGTCTGTTCTTCTAAGATCATTAGGCATAAGAACAGAACTAGCTCTGCTAAACAAGTGTCTGTTCTTCTAAGATCATTAGGCATAAGAACAGAACTAGCTCTGCTAAACATGTGTCTGTTCTTCTAAGATCATTAGGCATAAGAACAGAACTCGTTCTGCTAAGCAAGTGTTTGTTGTTCTATGATCATTGGGCATAAGAACAGAACTAGCTCTGCTAAACAAGTGTTTGTTGTTCTAAGATCATTGGACATAAGAACAGAACTAGCTCTGCTAAACAAGTGTTGTTATGATCATTGGGCATAAGAACAGAACTAGCTCTGCTAAGCAAGTGTTTGTTGTTCTAAGATCATTGGGCATAAGAACAGAACTAGCTCTGCTAAACAAGTGTTTGTTCTAAGATCATTGGGCATAAGAACAGAACTAGGTCTGCTAAACAAGTGTTTGTTGTTCTAAGATCATTGGGCATAAGAACAGAACTAGCTCTGCTAAACAAGTGTTTGTTGTTCTATGATCATTGGGCATAAGAACAGAACTAGCTCTGCTAAACAAGTGTTTGTTGTTCTATGATCATTGGGCATAAGAACAGAACTAGCTCTGCTAAACAAGTGTTTGTTGTTCTATGATCATTGGGCATAAGAACAGAACTAGCTCTGCTAAACAAGTGTTTGTTGTTCTATGATCATTGGGCATAAGAACAGAACTAGCTCTGCTAAACAAGTGTGTGTTGTTCTATGATCATTGGGCATAAGAACAGAACTAGGTCTTCTAAACAAGTGTTTGTTGTTCTATGATCATTGGGCATAGGAACAGAACTAGCTCTGCTAAACAAGTGTTTGTTCTATGATCATTGGGCATAAGAACAGAACTAGCTCTGCTAAACAAGTGTTTGTTGTTCTATGATCATTGGGCATAGGAACAGAACTAGGTCTTCTAAACAAGTGTTTGTTCTAAGATCATTGGGCATAAGAACAGAACTACATGTTTTAGGAATTTTCTATCATTGTATTTAACAGGCTTAAAGGCGATGCAGTTTATGATATCACTAATAATATGGTGAAAAATTATTATAATAAACTTTGAATTTGAAAACTATATGGTAAACGTCAAAATAAAATTGTCAATGTAGGATGCTTTTGATTTTGCAGACATGAGCGCAAGCTGTTTGAGACGTACCAGAAACAAGTGCGGGCCATGCCTGACAAGAAGGAGAGAGAGGAGATTGAGACACTGAAGAGACAGGTTAGAGAGAGAGACAGAGATACATACAGGGAGAGAGAGAGAGAGAGAGAGTGAGTGCAGGCCATGCCTGATAAGAAGGAGAGAGAGGAGATTGAGACACTGAAGAGACAGGTTAGAGAGAGAGAGACAGAGATACATACAGAGAGAGAGAGAGAGAGAGAGAGAGTGAGTGCAGGCCATGCCTGATAAGAAGGAGAGAGAGGAGATTGAGACACTGAAGAGACAGGTTAGAGAGAGAGAGACAGAGATACATACAGAGAGAGAGAGAGACAGAGATACACACAGAGAGAGAGAGAGAGAGAGAGTGAGTGCAGGCCATGCCTGATAAGAAGGAGAGAGAGGAGATTGAGACACTGAAGAGACAGGTTAGAGAGAGAGAGACAGAGATATATACAGGGGGAGAGAGAGAGAGAGAGTGCGGGCCATGCCTGACAAGAAAGAGAGAGAGGAGATTGAGACACTGAAGAGACAGGTTAGAGAGAGACAGAGATACACACAGGGAGAGAAAACTTGAAAACTTGAAAACTTTAACTTTATTTTTCAAGGATAAAGATTTTAGGCTACGCCTAGTCTTCCAATCTGTCCTTGGTACATATACGAACATAGAATACAAACATGGCAAGGCATGATATTACACATACAGATTTGAACATAAAGGTAACACCTTTGTACATATACAAACATAGAATACAAACATGGCAAGGCATAAAATTACACATACATAATTGAACATAAAGGTAGCAAAGCAGGTATTATGATAAAGACAGGTTGAAATACGAATTTATAGAATGACATACGCACAGGTATAATTGTTAATACTTGTGCGGGCATACATGCGTGTAACCATACACGCACACACCTGCACGTGCGCGCGGCACACGCAAGAATACATGCAGATACGCACAGATATATGTTGAAGCACGTATAAAAGAACTATACATTTTAGAACAGGGCAAACTAATGCAGCCTATGGTATGAAACCGGTAGCAATTAGCAATAAAGTGCGGACAATTTAAACATTGATTTTAGCACATTGTTGGAGAATAGTGAACAGAGTGATGTGAATACATGACATCGTAATTAGCAATATAGCGTATCAGGATATATATATACATTTATTTTAAAAATTAAAAATTTAAAAAAAAAAAATCAAAAAAAAAATCATGGAGGGTCGAATGTAAGTGTCTCTCGGAGACTCGTTTTGAAGGTTGAGATAGAGGAGCATAATCTAATGTCGGACTGAAGGGAATTCCATATAGAGGAACCCGAGAAAGTAAAACTTGACTTGAATTTATCTATCCTTGTGTGTGGTAGAATATAGTTACTTGAACCATAGCGATGCGAGGCTTGTGTAAGTAGATTTTTCAGGTATTGTGGAGCTAAGTCATAGTGTACTTTGTACATGAGAATGGCTTTATTATAGCTAAGCTGTGATTGCAAAGTTTTCAAGTTTTCAAAGTTTTCCCTCTCTCGCTCTCTTCTCTCCCCCCCCTCTCTTCTCTCTCTCTCTCTCTCTCTCTCTCTCCCTCTCTCTCTCTCTCTCTCTCTCTCTCTTAAGAGAGAGAGAGAGAGAGAGAGAGAGTGAGTGCAGGCCATGTCTGACAAGAAAGAGAGAGAGGAGATTGAGACACTGAAGAGACAGGTTAGAGAGAGAGAGACAGAGATACATACAGGGAGAGAGAACAAACGAACGAAAGTGTTTTAATGAACATTGGCCATGGGCCACAATTCAAAGGGACATGGGGGGTAGGGGAGTTTGGGTTTGGTGGGGTTGGGACCAGCAAAGAAACATAATGCCATAAATACATCAATAATGTAATGAAGACATGCAGTCACATGGGCCACAATTCCAAGGGACATGGGGGGTAGGGGGGTTTGGGTTTGGTGGGGTTGGGACCAGCAAAGAAACATAATGCCATAAATACATCAATAATGTAATGAAGACATGCAGTCACATGGGCCACAATTCAAAGGGACATGGGGGGTGGGGGGTTTGGGTTTGGTGGGGTTGGGACCAGCAAGGAAACATAATGCCATATATACATCAATAAATGCCACAAAACCATTTGGTAATGTAGACATGTACAATACGTAAGTCAACAGTCGGCACAAATAATCTGAATTTACAATACACGTAAACACCAATAGATCACAGTAAACAATGCAACATGTCACTGAAAGCGTTGCCTTCGCCTGATAGCATGGAAAATAAATTTCGAAACTTTAACTGTTCTTAGATTTGCACGTGCTTGAAGTAGAATATTCAATGGTAAGTGAAGATAATCTTTAAGAAATGCCGCCCTAAGATCCGTGTATAATGTACATTTATATATTAAGTGGTAATCATCTTCTACTTGGCTCATGTAGTAGTAGTAGTAGTAGTAATTAGGGACAGAACAAGCCGTGAGGCTTTTTAGGAGTCCCATCGTTTTAAACTTTGGCAGGTATTATATAGGTCAAGGTTTGTACGGCTAAAAACATTTCCTATGAAATAAATTAATCAAAGCTCCTGAATATACTAATAAATTTTGGAAATTCATCAAGACGATTTTTGAAGATGTTAGTATTTGGTGCACATTTTAACTGAAAAGGAAATTCATTCCACATGTTAGCAACTCTGTTACTGAAAACTTTTTTTCTAATATTAGTATTACACCTTTTGATAAATATCTTCCCATCAGAATTTCTTGTCAGATTATACTGTGGTGATTCAAAGAATTTATCCCATGACAAATCAATATGGCCATTAAATAATTTGTAAGTTTCAATAAGATCCCCCCTAATTCTTCTTCCCTTTAATGAAAACAAATTGAGATACAAAAGTCTATTTTCATGACATATTTTTACACTGCTTTACAAGTTTAGTAGCTCTGCGTTGAACTTTTTCTATTGATTTTGACTGGTACTTAAATCTTGGGGACCAAATAATATTGCCATACTCTAAATGTGGCCTTACTAATGCTTTATATAATTTATTGAAAATATCACAGTTCATACTTATAAATGTTCTTTTGATTAGACCAATCATTTTATTAGCTTTATTAATACAATTTTGAATGTGTGTGTCAAAAGAATTTTTTTGGTCAAAAGTCACTCCAAGGTCCTTTTCATCTTCACATGTTGTCACAGAGTATGATACATTGTTCTTGGTCATGGTATATTCAATATGGGGATTATTTTTTCCAGCATGCATAACCTTACATTTATCAGTATTAAAATACAGATTCCATTTATCACTCCATTCTTGTAGATTAGTTAAATCCCTTTGAAGTAAATAACTATTACACAAATTAACTGATTTATTGAAAATCTTTGTATCATCAGCAAATATTTTGCATGATGATTCCACACACTCTGGCAAGTCATTAATAAAAAATAGTAAATAAAAGAGGTCCTAATATGCTCCCCTGAGGGATTCCACTCAGTACTTTAGCATCTGATGAGTATTTCTCACCAACTCGAACCTTTTGAGACCTGTCAGTTAAGAAATCTTTTATCCAGCCATGTATATTCCCAACAATCCCATAAGATCTGATTTTCATTAGGAGTCTATTATGTGGAACACTGTCAAAAGCTTTTCTGAAATCTAAATAAATAATATCTATTGGATAACCATCATCTAATAAGTCAGTAATTTCCCCCATAACCTCCATAGGCTGAGTCATGCAAAGCTTTTCTGAAATCTAGATAAATAATGTCTATTGGATAACCATCATCTAATAAGTCAGTAATTTCCTCCATAACCTCCATTAGCTGAGTCATGCAAGATCTTTTGAGTCTAAATCCATGTTGACATGTGGCATATAGTTTATTATCATTCATATGGGCTATAATTGCATTTCTAATAAAAGATTCTAAAACTTTACATAAAATACATATTAACCTTTAGCACACTGCAGGCGCACTGTGTCGCCGAGCAGATTCTCTCCCCTGTAACTGCAGGCGCACTGTGTCGCCCAGAGAGGGGTACCCCCAAACCAATGCTTCGCGGACCTTATTTCTGTTACTAATAATAGAAACTACCTCACTTTAGCTTCAGAACAAGGCTCTGCTCCTTGCTTCTCTTCCGGCAAGCCGCCATTTGCTTTTTTAGTTGTATTGAATTTTTCAAAAGTTTCAATCGGTCAGAAAGTAAAGTTCACTATCAAATATGGCGGACTTTAGTGTTGGCGAAGCTTCCTACTGGAAATTAGCGTCAATGTTTGTTTAAATCATGAATTCTTAGGCTTTGTTAGGTCGGATATCGACAGTGAAAGGGTGATAGAAGATCGTAATGCAGTAGAAGGGGGGGTAGCCGATGTCAGTGTGACTCGATGAAGACGATCCGATATCGATTCGAGCCGTGATTGTGATTTGGTACCGATTTTGACTACTAGGTTGAATTCAAAGAAAATTTTGCCTTTCATAATATTCTTAATGATATTTCCGTGAGTTATTTCGTTAAAGGGATCTTAGACATGAGTTAGTTAGTCAGTGGGTGAACTTTGAAGCAGATGGCACTCATTCTGACCGTGCCGAAACAGTAAGTCAACACTTTCGCTTTGTTGATTTCGCTTCTTTTTTTTTTTTTTTAACAACAAAACATACACGGACAACAAAATACATCATATCAAAACTTTCCTCAATCATCTCTTTATTAGTATTCCAATAATCAAGTCTGCACACAACACACAGAGAAAATTAGAGCATTTTTAATCAAGTGGGTGTAAGCGTTTTTCCACCGCAGAATGCAGTGGCAGAGTACGGAATGTCAGCAAAAATGCAGTGTGCTAAAGGTTAAGCTTACCAGTCTATAATTACCTGGGTCAGACCTGGAGCCCTTCTTAAAAATGGCTGTAACATAAGCTTTTTTCCAATCAGTAGGAATTACTCCAGATTCTAGGGATTTATTAAATAATGATGTTAGAGGAATAGATAATTCGCTTGACAGTTCCCTTAGTACTCTAGGAGGAATACCATCAGGGCCTTGTGCTTTTGAGGCATCCAGTTTCTTTTTTAAAAATTCAACTGCTTGGGGAGTAACTCTTATATCTGAAATTGAAACACCGCCTGAATTAACACAATCTGACAATAATGGTGGATTTATAACATCCTCATCCGTAAACACACTAGCAAAGAAATGATTTAATGTTTCAGCTTTATCCTCGTCAGTTACAGCGTACTCACCGTTATCTTTTTTAAGAGCACTAACTCTGACATTGGTTTTTGACCTTTCATTAACATATCTCCAAAATGCCTTTGGATTTGTTTTACAATTATTTGCGACGTTCTTTTCATAGGTTTTCTTTGATTTTTTAATTGATTTATTCAATTTATTTATTGATTTTCTATATTTTTTATAGGCCGGCCCCTTTTTAATTTTTTAATTTTTTCTGGATGCTATATAAGCTTGACCTTCTATAGTTTGCAGAAATTTTGAATATTGCTTATGTTTCTTTTTAACACTTTTTTATTTACCCAAGATGACATTGAATTCCCAGTGTTGGTTGGACTGTAGGTATATGATTCTCCATATTAACTTTAATAAGATCGCGGATGACAACCCAACTATCATCAACATTCAGTTCATCCAAAGTTGAAAGATCAAACTTACTTACATCTACTCTCATTGCTGAATAATTACCCTTATTTAATTCATACTTACACGTATACTTTCTTTTTGTTGCTATTTTAACTCTAGGCACATACAGGTCAAATAATAGAACATCATGGTCACTTTTACCTAAAGGGTCCCTATGTGTTATATCTGATAGAAGACTATCTTCATTAACAAATACTAAATCGTCCATTGTCGGTCTTTGATTTACCCTATTTCTTGTTGCGTGTGTTACTTTCTGGATTAGCAATGCATCTCTAGTGCATTCTACAAACTCATGAGTTATGTTTCCCTCAGCATTCCAAACCTCATTCCATCTTGCATTAGGAAAATTGAAATCGCCCAAAACACAGACCTTATCAAATTTATACACAACCAACAAGCACTGACTCATCACCACCACCTCTAAATGTACACCACAGACTCTCTTTAAAAGATGAATTATTTAGCTCTTCAAACTCCCTAGCGTTTAATGTCTTATCAAAATGTAAGATTATTCCTCTTTTAGGGTCCTTGTTAAAAAACATATCATAATTAGGTATCTCATATTCAGAGGTACTGGGAGAGTGGGCTTGGTTTTTAGGTAGTACCTCAGTGAAACCAATAATATTTGGTTTAACATCTATCAATCTAGCAAGTAACTCATCTTTTTTGTTTAAAAAACTGTCAACGTTACTGTACATAACTTTACAAGAATCTACAAAAATATCAGAATAAGAGAAAGAAGTAGAACGATTCTGATTATTAACAGTATTATTTACACTATGTACATGCGACCCATTGTTAAGTCACTGTCTGTCAGTCTTGTCAGTCCCTTTCTCGGCCTCAGCCTGGGCTGGTGCACGAGGAGGTGACTGACCGTCCTCTGTCGGTGTCACTGTCCTGTTGTCGTCTCTGTCCTTCCCTGTAGTTTATCATTAAGTTATGCTCTCCCTGCTCTTTTCTGACTGATTTCCTCTCTGAGTTTTCTGATGTTCTCTCTTTCCTTTGGGGTTTGGTCTTCATTTATGTACACTCTTTTCTGACTCTGATTTCCTCTCTGAGTTTTCTGATGTTGTCTCTTTCCTTTGGGTTTGGTCTTCATTTATGTACACTCTTTTTCAGGGTGGCACGTTTTTGTTCAGGTTTGCAACATTCCTCATTATCTTCTTTTTGGTTTCCTCTGTTTTCACTGACATCTTTAACAACCTTGGTTTAGCATTTGAACCAGCTCTGATTTGTCCTAGTCTGACTGGGTCATCCACTTCTTCCACTTTGATATCATCCGATATCTTCCCCACCAGTCTTCTTACCCTGTCCCTGTCCTCTTTCTTTCTTTCTTCACTTGTGTCACACTCACTTTCAGGTAGGCTAGCAACTATTATGTTCAACTTCCTTTTTTCCTTTTCTACCATCTCAGACATGTATTCACCCACTTTCTCTTCAACCGCTTCCACTATCTTTTTTTCAATCGCTTCCGTACTACAAGCAGAGTGCTTTTCCTCAAAAGTATTCATCCTTCTCTTTAAATCATCCAGCATTTTCAGCACATTGTCTAGTTTGTCCTCCATGCGAGAGGAAACCTCAGTTCTGCCAGATTCTCTGCAATTCACACACAACCAAACCATGTAGCTACCACCCTCCTTCAAGCTTTTGTACTGAGCCCCCGTAAGACCCGAACAACTTTAGTGACACCACTGCTTGCAGCCGTGACACTCAATCACATCCCCTCCCTGTGTTTCTAGTGCATCCTCACAAGTAACACAAATCCATGGTGCGTTAGGATCAATTTTCCCACTACCTTTCCCATCATTGCCACCGGACGCCCGTCCTGGTGAATCGGTCTTGGAGCGTCTCCTTTGCGCCTTGGTCATCTTACCAGAGTTAAACATGTCAAACATTCAAAATAGAATCAAAAACGAAAGTAGGCCTAGACCAAAGTAACACTTGTATGAAATTGAAAACCAGAACACACAATAGCAAGTTATCAACAACAGACGAAATGAACAAAAATAAATGAGTCAAATAAATACCTGTAGATCCCCGTGTTAATTGTAAGAAGTGCATGATAATAAATTAGAATGGTGCAAGCAGAAGAGAAACAAACACAAAATGAGTCAAATAAATACCTGTAGATCCCCGTGTTAATTGTAAGAAGTGCATGATAATAAATTAGAATGGTGCAAGCAGAAGAGAACGAAAACAAAATGAGTCAAATAAATACCTGTAGATCCCCGTGTTAATTGTAAGAAGTGCATGATAATAAATACCTGTAGATCCCCGTGTTAATTGTAAGAAGTGCATGATAATAAATACCTGTAGATCCCCGTGTTAATTGTAAGAAGTGCATGATAATAAATTAGAATGGTGCAAGCAGAAGAGAAACAAACACAAAATGAGTCAAATAAATACCTGTAGATCCCCGTGTTAATTGTAAGAAGTGCATGATAATAAATACCTGTAGATCCCCGTGTTAATTGTAAGAAGTGCATGATAATAAATACCTGTAGATCCCCGTGTTAATTGTAAGAAGTGCATGATAATAAATTAGAATGGTGCAAGCAGAAGAGAACGAAAACAAAAGTGCCGTCAACGCCGCCGGTCGTCAGTAACTGAAGTGTGAACACTCGTCCAAACTCAGGCTGGCAACAAAAACTTCCAAATTCGTCTCAAAACTGCATTTAAAAGCCAAAGGATATACTCCCTTGCATGTTGGGGCATAAACGAGCAACTTTAAACTTTCATTAACTGGAAGCTGCTATATAAAGATCCAAAAATCACTGAGTAAAAAAAATGCAGCTCCATCTTGGACCGTGACCTTGACCGTCCATGCAAAAAGGACATTTCTTATCTTGAACATTGGGACTGAATCTGTGAATATTTTCATTGAGTGGAAGAACACAGAATCTAGCTTGAGATAGAGCGACCCTAAAACAGTATGAGTATCAATATAACTAAAGTATATTTCTTTTTCAAAGACAGTTTTAAATGAGCGATAACACGAATATCTTTCTCTGTCTCTAATATGCCCGGACCAATTTTGAATAAGCATGTCAATTAGTCGTTGCCTAGGGATAACTAGGAAAGCGCAAATATCACCAACACCCTGTTGCAACCAAATGAAATTAAAACCAGTTTCACACAACAATTCTCTTACCTGTAATACCCAGCATGTTTTGCCATTGAAATCAAGTAGTAGTTGCGTTTCATATGCTTGACGAGACAACCTACGTTGTTCCATGCTAAGCAGTTTAAACCAGTATCTGATAGCACGAACATTAGAATTGATGTAGAGTGGATACCTACCCAGACCTCCATACACAAGTATATACCGATGTACAAGTAGTGCAAAGAGGCCTGCCAGCCGTGAGATATAAAACAATATCCAGAGATATCATTTGCATATATTAACCCATAGGCTTAGTGTCAACGCGCGTGAGAAAAGGTGTAAGAATACACCGTTGCTATTAGAAACTTGACGTCACAGTTATATATCTCACGGCTTGTACACTCGCACGCGACTATCTGCAGTACTCAAACCATATTTTCTTTATTTGCATCAAGTGATGTTTAGTAAAACAAAAAGCCCAAACATACTCCTAACCCTGTGCCTTAACCCGATAAATGCAAAAGGTTGTTTCTGATGAACATTTTACATTGAAAAAAAAATTGTGAATAGTAACTTTTAGTGAAATTGCAAATGATAAAAATAGCGGCCAGCAACCTTATACTCAAGTTAGTGTCACTGCAAATAGCGCCTTCTGAGCAGGACACCAAAAAACGTAATCTTAGTGAACTTACGCAATCACTGAAATTACGTCATCATTGAAAGTTCGTCATTGGCGAACTGACAATAACTATGGCCTGTGATTGCAGTGTAAAACAAATATGTCATTGTAAAGGCTATTTTTTTTATACAGCAAATTCCAGTAGGTTCATGTTTCAATTTATAATCAGTTTCCTTTCATAATGTATCAATGAGCAAGATCAAAATAGCTCACGACTTTCTAACTTGGAGAACTATATTATTTGTGGATGAGTGGGATTTTCTTGCTATGGTGAAATGGTTAGTATTATTTTAGATCTGCATGCATGGCCGTCTCGCTTCTTCGTTGCGTGTTTGATTATCACCTGAAAGAGGTAAAATATCAGTATATATCTGTTATTAAGATTTGCGAGTGTGATATTGCTTTGATCCTATCTCAAGTGGCTTGCTATTTATCACACGAGGTCGGAGGGACCGAGTGAGATAAACAGCAAGCCACTTGAGATAGGATAAAAGCAATATCACACTCGCAAATCCCAATAACTGATATTATTTGGTGTTTTTAGTGGAACGCCCAAGAAACGCTTACAAACCATTAAGTGGACTTTTTCCAAATGCTCAAGACGATTAAAACCCCAGACTACAGACGAGTATAACAACATAGAATTGATTTTAGCATCAACATTTTTGAAGTAAATCTGGTAGGAAAAATTGTTGTTTTTCTGAAAAGCTTTTATCAAACTAACAGCCGCTTTTTTCCCTTTCAGTACTAAATGCTCAGTTCCAATCCGTGGGCTAAGCTTTGTAGTAAAAATAAAACCCAACTAGCAATGTTTATTCACAACTTCTAGTTTAAAGAACTAGAACTTCCTTCAAAGAATCATTCTTCATTTTTACCAAGGAATCCCCCCTTTCTGAAAACCATTATTTTGGTTTTGTCAATATTAACTTTCAGCTTCATATTAACACAACATCTGTGGAGAACATTCAGCTGGTTTTGAAGGCCTACTGGTGTTGACGATAAAAGAACAACAGGGAGAGAGAGAGGGAGGGAGGGAGAGAGAGAGAGAGAGAGAGAGAGAGAGAGAGAGAGAGAGAGAGACTCAGACACTTTATTTTACAAGGATAAGAATTTAGGCTGGGCCTAGTCTTCCATTCTGTCCTTGGTTCTAAGCATGCAATACATAACTAATACTATAAATGAACATTGAGACACAGGAAAATCGCCAACAGAAACAACGATTAACAGTAATATAGCAACGACATGGTAGACAGAGCATCAACATCAGCAATAAAAACAAACAAAACTGAAAACTGACCAACCGAATAAACAAACAAGCAAATAAGTAAATGCAAAACACCTCTGTCACTACAATTTACTTCTCCTACTACCATTACTACTCCTACTATTATTGCTGTTACTACCACCATCACCACCACACCACTACTACTTCTACTACTACTACTACTACTACTACTACTACCTCCATCACCACCATCACTACTACTACTGCTACCACTACCACTACCACTACTACTACTACTACTACCTCCATCACCACCATCACTACTACTACTACTACTACTACTGCTACCACTACCACTACCACTACTACTACTACTACTACTACAGTGCCACAGTAATATAACAGTGACATGGTAGGCAGAACATCAACATCAGTAATAAGAACAAGCAAAACAGAAGCCAACCAACCAAACAAAGAAATAAATGAAAGAAAGAGAGAAAAAATGACTTCCACCACAACTTTCTTCATCTACTACTACTACTACTACTACTACTATTTATTTATTTTAAAAACTTATATAGTGCATAGCCTTAAAGCTCAATGCGCTTTACAAAAACAATAGAAAGTTACAAAACAAGCACCAAAAAATGTGATTCACACACACACACACACACACACACAGGCGCGCAAGCGGAAACATGCAGAATATATGCATATTATATCAACAATACACATTGAATGAAGAAAATGTACAATGACTCCTTATCCATGTAAACAATCAAAACTACAACCTTTAACTAACAATAGATGGGATGCACGCACATTCGCACACACACACACACATACTCCAGTGTTTCCCATAACGCACATATGTGCGTCCCTGAAGCACAAAAATCACAGAGGGACTCTTTGATTTCAGCTCTGGGCGTCCCATGGGACGCACACTTTTTTCAACAGACCGAGACACTCGCAGGGTTCATTCTTGGCGTCGGTCATTGACTCATAAACCTTCGATTTTGACCGATAGTTTTAGCAGGCAGGCGGTCATCTGACCGATTGATTTTTCGTCAAAGCAGTCAACAACTTGAAGGATTCTGTCGTCTGCTAAACTTAGTTCTTCCGCAGACTCGGACCATAATCAGAACTAAAAAGTTGTATCTGGCGAAACGAACGCCGAAACGAAGAAATGGCGGCATTGCACATTCGGTAAAGCTTTTCCGATCCAACATTTTGAAGACCAAATAAAGTTCCAGCGTGACCTAGTCTTCTAGTGCTAAACAAGATCGTTCTCGGCCTTTTGACAACAATTCGTGTTTAAAACCAGCCGTGCCTCCCCAAAAGAAGCCACGAGTAGGAAAGGGGCAGAAGAATATGTTTGCTAGTTTCGGACTCGCTCAGACATCGTCTGCAACTTGTAGGATCGTTGGAATTAGGTCAAGCCACCCCAACTTTTCCATATCAAAACTCCGAACCCGATTTTCGCTTCGTGCCACAGCGGTCAGTCTGTTTGCTTTGGTTTTCCTGGTTGTCAGTCTTGTTTCTGACCATCCGGGGTTTTCCTTTCTAAAGCAGACACATGTCCGGTCATTCCAAAACGATCTTTGTTTACATCTGAATGCTTGTTCGCGAGAGTGAACTTGTGCTTCAAATTTTAGGTCTGATTTCTTCGTTGACCAAATCTGAACGTTTTTTGCAAGTTCGACATAGGAAAAAGCAGCAGCATCAAGCCGTTCTTTTAGAGATGTGAATGGCATCATCTCAAAAACATAAGCTACTGCATATGCAAGTGTGTGTGTACGCATGTGTGTCTGTCTACCTGTCTCTGTCCATATCTCAATCTGTTTGTCTCCCCCCCCTCCCTCTCTCTCTCTGTAGTCAGCCTATTCCATTTCCAGGGGTTATGCACATGTGTTTGCCTGTGTGTTCACTGTGCATGTAGCATGTGTGTTTAGCATGTATTTGCTTTTGCTAAAGCATTTTTATCATATACTTAGGGGACTCTTAAAAATATGAAAAGGACTCTTAAAATTTTGCACAGGGAGTCCCTGGGACTCTCACATTTCACCCCTATGGGAAACACTGATACTCTCTCACACACACACACACACACACACACACACACACACACACACACACACACACACACTCACGCAAACAAATATGCAAGCAAAAACAATTATTTTTTCGTTAAATGAAAAACATGATTAAAAGAATTACGTTCCATTAAAATAATCACACAATACAATAATGCATGCAACGCATAATTATTCAGCACACACACACACACACATACACACACACACATATATATCTGTTATGCACACACAGAGACACACACACATACGCACGCACGCATATTAATACTGAAGGCAATACAATTATATGAAGTACATTGTGATGTGACAACATTTTAAAAATAAACAGCAAAATCAAATCCTACTACTACTACTACTACTATTGCTACTACTACTACTACTACTACTACTACTACTACTACTACTACTACTACTACTTATTATTAGTAGTAGTATTACTACTACTACTACTACTACTACTGCTGCTGCTGCTGCTGCTGCTGCTACTACTACTACTACTACTACTACTACTACTACTACTACTACTACTAGTAG
>CM065702.1:1306182-1312009 GCA_017654935.2 Phymorhynchus buccinoides
GGTTCCAGGTCAGACCTGTCCTTTGGGTGTGTGCCAGGAGCTCTCTTCTCCACCTGTTTCTTGACCTCCACCTGGTTCCAGGTCAGACCTGTCCTCTTGGTGTGTGCCAGGAGCTCTCTTCTCCAGCTGTTTCTTGACCTCCACCTGGTTCCAGGTCAGACCTGTCCTCTTGGTGTGTGCCAGGAGCTCTCTTCTCCACCTGTTTCTTGACCTCCACCTGGTTCCAGGTCAGACCTGTCCTCTTGGTGTGTGCCAGGAGCTCTCTTCTCCACCTGTTTCTTGACCTCCACCTGGTTCCAGGTCAGACCTGTCCTCTTGGTGTGTGCCAGGAGCTCTCTTCTCCAGCTGTTTCTTGACCTCCACCTGGTTCCAGGTCAGACCTGTCCTCTTGGTGTGTGCCAGGAGCTCTCTTCTCCACCTGTTTCTTGACCTCCACCTGGTTCCAGGTCAGACCTGTCCTCTTGGTGTGTGCCAGGAGCTCTCTTCTCCAGCTGTTTCTTGGCCGGCAGGGGTTCCATGTCAGGGCTTGTATGGTGGTTTGATGGTGATTTTCTTAGCGTGTCCCGACTGTCCCAACCTTTATTTCTGAGAAGTCTTGAATGATGTGAAGAGATTGTATGGTGAGACATTTTCTGATTGAAAGACTTTATATTTAACTTTGCTTGTGTAGAGCAAGGTGTTCTGAAAGTTTGCATAGTAAAACACAGAGAGTTTGGTAGGACATTGAAGAGAGATGCTTTGCTAAAGTATGCATAACACTACGTTTTACATATTTTACTTCAGCGGTGTCTTTATGAAGTACTCATAACATTAACCTTTACATGACTTCAAGGTAATTTGTATAAAGTATTCGTAACATTACTGTTTCCATGCTGACTTCAACATTGACTGTTTCCATGGTGACTTCAACATTGACTGTTTCCATGCTGACTTCAACATTGACTGTTTCCACTGTTTCCATGCTGACTTCAACATTGACTGTTTCCATGCTGACTTCAACATTGACTGTTTCCATGCTGACTTCAACATTCACTGTTTCCATGCTGACTTCAACATTCACTGTTTCCATGCTGACTTCAACATTCACTGTTTCCATGCTGACTTCAACATTGACTGTTTCCATGCTGACTTCAACATTGACTGTTTCCATGGTGACTTCAACATTGACTGTTTCCATGCTTCAACATTGACTGTTTCCATGCTGACTTCAACATTCACTGTTTCCATGCTGACTTCAACATTCACTGTTTCCATGCTGACTTCAACATTCACTGTTTCCATGCTGACTTCAACATTCTGTTTCCATGCTGACTTCAACATTGTGTTTCCATGGTGACTTCAACATTGATGCTGACTTCAACATTGACTGTTTCCATGCTGACTTCAACATTCACTGTTTCCATGCTGACTTCAACATTCACTGTTTCCATGCTGACTTCAACATTCACTGTTTTCCATGTGACTTCAACATTCACTGTTTCCAGTGACTTACATTCACTGTTTCCATGCTGACTTCAACATTCAGTTTTTGTGTGTGTAGACTTCAACGCCATGGTGTTCGTTTCTTTACATGTGACTTCAACATTCACTGGTTTTTTCTGTGTAGACTTCAACGCCATTTGTATAAAGTGTTCGTAACATTACTGTTTCCATGCTGACTTCAACATTCAGTTTTTGTGTGTGTAGACTTCAACAGCGGTGAAGTCCACCCCTCGTAGCAGTACCCCCACCAACCAACACTCCTCCACCACCACCACCCCCATTAACGGCTCCCAGGACAACCCCCTCCCTCCACACCGCAACTTCACCGTCACCATGACAACGCAGGGCCGGGGGGCGCCCTCTGGTGGCTGCCTCATGTCCCCAGGGGCAGATAACTCTGGGGGAGAGTCTATGCCCAGGGGAGAGCCTGCAACGCCCTCCATGATTGAAGGGTGTGTGTGTATACATTGTATTGCGTTTGTGTTGTTGTATTGTATTGTATTGTATTGAGATCCATGATTGAAGGGTGTGTGTATTATACATTGTATTGTATTATTGTATTGTATTGAGATCCCGCAACGCCCTCCATGATTGAAGGTGTGTATTGTATTGTATTATTGTATTGTATTGAGATCCCGCAGCGCCCTCCATGATTGAAGGGTGTGTGTATTATACATTGTATTGTATTATTGTATTGTATTGAGATCCCGCAGCGCCCTCCATGATTGAAGGGTGTGTGTATTATACATTGTATTGTATTATTGTATTGTATTGAGATCCCGCAGCGCCCTCCATGATTGAAGGGCGTGTGTGTAGTATGCGTTGTATTGTATTATTGTATTGTATTGTATTATTGTATTGTATTGAGCCTGCAACGCCCTCCATGATTGAAGGGTTGTGTGTAAGCGTTGTATTGTATTATTGTGTATTGTATTGTATTGTATTGCATTATTGTATTGTATTGAGCCTGCAACGCCCTCCATGATTGAAGGGTGTGTGTGCATTATGCATTGTGTTGTATTATTATATTGTATTGTATTGTCATACTGTATTGTTGCAGCTCTAGAGGAAAGTATAATACCTGCAGCGCCCTCCATGATTCAAGGGTGTGTGTGTGTGTGTATTATTATGTTGTATTGTATTGAGAGCCTGCAACGCCCTCCATGATTGAAGGGTGTGTGTGTATTATGCGTTGTATTATTGTATTGTATTGTATTGAGAGCCCGCAACGCCCTCCATGATTGAAGGGTGTGTGTGTTATGCGTTGTGTTGTATTATTGTATTGTATTGTATTGAGAGCTTGCAACGCCCTCCATGATTGAAGGGTGTGTGTGCATTATGCGTTGTGTTGTATTATTATATTGTATTGTATTGTCATACTGTATTATTGTAGCTCTAGAGGAAAGTATGATACCCGCAGCGCCCTCTGTGATTGAAGGGTGTGTGTGTATTATGCGTTGTATTATTGCATTGTATTGTATTGCCATACTGTATTATTGCAGCTCTAGAGGAAAGCATAATACCCGCAATGCACTCTGTGATTGAAGGGTGTGTGTAATGTTTTTTGTGCCGTGCAGTATGACTGGCTTCTAAAGTTTTAAAGAAAGCTGGACAGTCTTATGTCTGTACACATTGGATCCGCAATCGATGCGTTCCGTACAGAAACCTCATTCACTGTGTAAGAAATGAGCGGATGGGTTTGTGGATGAGTGTTCACATCCGCTTGTTTCTTGTGGGAAATAAATGGTGTTTCCGTACGGAATGTGCAGATTGTGGGTCTACTGTCTTCTTTCCTGTAGAGCAACCACAGTCACTTCTGACTATTCTGTCGCTGTAACTTTAGGGGAATCTGCGGAAATGCACACTGAGGTACTACTGAGAAGAAGAAAGTTGACAGTAGAAGAAGACAGAAAGCCTGGCCCAGCCAGCCAGGTTTCCGCTAATCGGCCCCTAACGTGATGCCGCGCCAAGCGAGAGAATGACCCAGCCAGCCAGGTCCCGCTAATCGGGCCCCTGTGCACCTGCCCTTAATATCAGCTGGTTCATGAAGGGAAAGGGCAGATTGTGGATCTACTGTGCACCTGCCCTTAATATGAACTGGTTCATGAAGGGAAAGGCCAGTTCACTGCAGTCCTGTAATACACCATCACCTGTCATGAAGTTTCACCTTCTAAATGATAGAAACGTTTTAGTCACCAGATTTGGGGAGCTGCGATCTCTGCCTGTGTCTGCTATGTTTAGCCTCCAAGTGGGTTGGTGCTGCAGAAGTAGGGCAGAAGAACGATCTATGTGTTTTTTTGCCTTCTGCAGGCTCCTAGGACTACATGTTATGCCCTTGCTGCCTCGCTGTTATCTGTCAAAGACCTTTGGCTCGATCTCTACTGTCACATTACTGTGGGTTGTTGGGTCACGCTGTTCCTACCTTTGGCTCGATCTCTACTGTCACATTACTGTGGGTTGTTGGGTCACGCTGTTCCTACCTTTGGCTCGATCTCTACTGTCACATTACTGTGGGTTGTTGGGTCACGCTGTTCCTACCTTTGGCTCGATCTCTACTGTCACATTACTGTGGGTTGTTGGGTCACGCTGTTCCTACCTTTGGCTCGATCTCTACTGTCACATTACTGTGGGTTGTTGGGTCACGCTGTTCCTGACAGGCTCTCCAACAGGGTGTCTTTCCCCCATCTGTTTATTCATCCTTGTTCTGTTTTGTCTGTCATTGTGTATCTTTCGTTCCTCCGCCTCTTTTCTATCTTCGTCCTGCCCTGTGCTTTTCAATCCATCAGAATGTGCACTAGTGTCCTTCCTCCTCTGCCCTTTATTCGTCTTGGTATGGAGAGTTAGATTGTGTTGGGTTGTTTCTTTGTTCATCCTTTTCCTGCCTTTTCATTCATCCTGATCTGTGTGGTTTTTTCCATCAGAATGTCACCAGCTGCTTTCACCACCAACGTTCTAACGATCCAAGCCAAAGACAAACCATCATCATCGTCATCACTCATCGTCATCGTCAAAGTCCAGGCTAGTGGACCGGCCCAAAATCGACCGAGGGAAAACGGACAGTTTGAGGAAACGCAGTACAACGATGGAAAGGTGATGAAAGACTTGCTATGGTTGCAAATGCTTTATGTGCCCATGGTGATACTTTGTGTTGGCTTGGTAACCATTTGGGTTGCTGTCATGGTAACAAAGCTGGTAGCAAGTGCTTTGCGTTGTCAGGTGGATGTTCATGTACATTCCATTCATGTATTCATCCCATCACGCATGTGCCGGAATGCGGTGCGTCTTTGCTGGTTTCATTTTGCACTCGCTTTAACTCGGATGTTCAGGGTAGACCATTCTATTTTATTATTTTTTTTAATGATATTCAGGAAAGAGTTTGCCTCTCTGCATTTACAATTGTGTGAAAAAATCAAATAAACATGGAAATCATTTATATAAACAAATAAAATGCAGTTAAGCATCCCCTAACCAGGAACTGGATATTTTTGAGGTTGATGACTCCATTTTTCCATTGCTCCAAATTGTGCTGTATGACCTTTGGTGGGGTGGGTGTTATTTTTGGTTGTGTGTCTGGTGTTTGATTGCGTATTTACATTGGGTTTTTTTTTTTGGTTTGGTATTTATTCTAGTCACAGAGAGCTTATCTCAATGAAATTCGGGTGGCTCATGCCTCTGAGAGCGCGATCGTGCCGCAAGTGCTTACGCCTTACCAATTTAAATAATCATAATAATAATAATCCTTTCGGGGGGCCGCAGGATGAGGAGGGGGTGTGGTGGCACACTTGGAAAACCATAGCTTCCAATTTGGCCATATCCCGGCAGTGGGATTTCCTCCATACCTGCTCTTATCGACTTTCAAACTTTCGTGGGATTGTTATGTAGCGGTGAAGGCACATGGGTCAGACTAGCTTTAATCCCACATCCGAATGACTCAAAGTCCCAGTTTGTTCATTGTTTTTCGCAGTGACTGTCTTTGGCATCAGGTGGAGCCAGTGGTACGCGCAATGGTTCTCAGTGAAATTCTTACAGAATCCTCCGTTTCGTGCCAGAACTCTTGGCGACGTTCCTTTCCATGGACAAAGCCTCCTCCTCCTGGAATGCGCATCCTTTCTGCACTCAGGACTCTAAACAGCCTCTCTCATTTCAGTCTCCTCAAGAACACTCTCTTCAAACATAATCCTTCTCAAAGCCTCTCCTGCAAAGTTATCCGTTGAGTCATGTGTCGTGTGGTGTGTGTTTTTGTTGGTGTGTTGTGTGTGTGTGTGTGTGTTGTTTGACCTTAAGTTCGTGTGAGTGTTTTGTGTGTTGTCCAGCTTTCATTTTGTTTAGTATTGTTTTTTATCAT
>CM065702.1:1312509-1315009 GCA_017654935.2 Phymorhynchus buccinoides
TTGATCAAGTTTGGGAGGTACAGAGAGGCCTTGCTTTATTCATGTCACTAAGAGGCCTCACAGCAGGGTCCGTTCTCAAAACACTGTGTTTGATCAAGTTGGGGAGGTACAGAGAGGCCTTGCTTTATTCATGTCACACAGAAATCCCCAGCACTGCAGGTGGATTTTCAATCTACCCAGGTAAGCTTAATTGAACTGGGCTGAAAAATGGCAAGCCGCGAAAGGGTTCTTCTAAAGTATCATCATCAGATTTTAGAAGGGGTTAAACAGACAAGAGAAATTTAAAAAAAAAATCAGATTTGCTTTGGCTGGTTGAGCAATAATTAAAAACAATAGAGTGGTTTATCCGTTGATGAGCTTTCGTGCTCTGCCCAAACCATTGCTTTGAATCGCGCAAAGCGTTCAAAGACCCCGATAAGCAGGCAACCAGTGTGGTCATAATGGGTCCTTTCATTACGAGGTAGCGGTCACTCATTGTTGTCGAGCCGGCTCACTGGTCAAAGCTACACACTGACCACTGGACTGCGGACAGACGGAAAGCTTTGTGGCATATAATGGTCAAGATTCACTGACTCTACAACATGTGAGCTTTCTGTTCAGTTTGCCGGGTTCTCTATATACACGTAAGTTTGTTTCTTCCTCTAGTGTGTTCAATCCTTCATGAAGCCACTCCACTGACTGGTCTCCTTGGTTGACTGGAATGTGGGCCAGCTGTAAAGTGAGGGAGGTGAGAGCATTGATGGTCTGCAGTAATACAAAGCCACTCACTGACTGGTCTCCTTGGTTGACTGGAATGTGGGCCAGCTGTAAAGTGATGGGGGTGAGAGCATTGATGGTCTACAGTAATGCAAAGCCACTCCACTGACTGGTCTCCTTGGTTGACTGGAATGTGGGCCAGCTGTAAAGTGAGGGAGGTGAGAGCATTGATGGTCTACAGTAATACAAAGTCATTCACTGACTGGTCTCCTTGGTTGACTGGAATGTGGGCCAGCTGTAAAGTGAGGGAGGTGAGAGCATTGATGGTCTGCAGTAATACAAAGCCACTCACTGACTGGTCTCCTTGGTTGACTGGAATGTGGGCCAGCTGTAAAGTGAGGGAGGTGAGAGCATTGATGGTCTACAGTAATGCAAAGCCACTCCACTGACTGGTCTCCTTGGTTGACTGGAATGTGGGCCAGCTGTAAAGTGAGGGAGGTGAGAGCATTGATGGTCTGCAGTAATACAAAGCCACTCACTGACTGGTCTCCTTGGTTGACTGGAATGTGGGCCAGCTGTAAAGTGATGGGGGTGAGAGCATTGATGGTCTACAGTAATGCAAAGCCACTCCACTGACTGGTCTCCTTGGTTGACTGGAATGTGGGCCAGCTGTAAAGTGATGGGGGTGAGAGCATTGATGGTCTACAGTAATACAGAACCAAAGCACAGGAGTGAGAGCATTGATGGTCCACACTAACAGTAATACAAAGCCAAAGCACAGGAGTGAGAGCATTGATGGTCTACAGTAATACAGAACCAAAGCACAGGAGTGAGAGCATTTATGGTCTACACTAACAGTAATACAAAGCCAAAGCACAGGAGTGAGAGCATTGATGGTCTACACTAACAGTCATACAAAGCCAAAGCACAGGAGTGAGAGCATTGATGGTCCACACTAACAGTAATACAAAGCCAAAGCACAGGAGTGAGAGCATTGATGGTCTACACTAACAGTAACACAAAGCCAAAGCACAGGAGTGAGAGCATTGATGGTCTACACTAACAGTCATACAAAGCCAAAGCACAGGAGTGAGAGCATTGATGGTCTACACTAACAGTCATACAAAGCCAAAGCACAGGAGTGAGAGCATTGATGGTCTACTGTCATGCAAAACCAAAGCACAGGTTAAACATTAATATACTATTTTGTGAATGTCTTCTCCCTCTGTGTGCCTCTCCTTTTCTCTGTGTGTGTTGAAGACTCTCTTTAGTGCCAGTGAGTGAAGCCTAACACCCCCCCCCCCCACCCCCCCCCCCACCCCCGCCACCCACACACACTCTCTCTCCCTCTCTATCTCTCTCTCCCCCCCCCCTCTCTGTTTTTTCTCTCTCTCTGTGTGTTCCTTGTGGTCTTAGGCTGGATTCTGTCGTGTGTATCTGTTTTAATTTAAATTGTGCACGTTAAAAACGAGTATGTAAAGTAGATTTAGGTTTAATTTTGTGATTAGTATGTGCTTAGTTTTACTTTTAAGATTAGGATTGGTTTTGTCAGGTGTTTGTGCACTTCTCAATTTGTGCATGTTATAGCTGAGCATGAAAAGTAGGATTGGGGTTTTTCCCCCGTGTGTATGCGGTTACTTCTTAATTTATGCATGTTAAAAATGAGCATAGATAATAATATTAGGTTTCTTGATAAAACCATCTGTTGATAATAAACCTGGCTCATTAGCATGTTAATTCGAATGGCATAAACAGTCAGTTCTGTTGAAGGCTTGGTGCACAGTACACGTGCAAATCTCACGCG
>CM065702.1:1327509-1390009 GCA_017654935.2 Phymorhynchus buccinoides
TCTATCTGTATGATTGGTTATATGTCTATATCTGACCGTCTGTAGGTCTGTCTGCCTGTCTGTATGATTGGTTATATGTCTGTATCTGACCGTCTGTAGGTCTGTCTGCCTGTCTGTATGATTGGTTATATGTCTGTATCTGACCGTCTGTAGGTCTGTCTGCCTGTCTATGTGATTGGTTATATGTCTGTATCTGACCGTCTGTAGGTCTGTCTGCCTGTCTGTGTGATTGGTTATATGTCTGTATCTGACCGTCTGTAGGTCTGTCTGCCTGTCTGTGTGATTGGTTATATGTCTGTATCTGACCGTCTGTAGGTCTGTCTGCCTGTCTGTATGATTGGTTATATGTCTGTATCTGACCGTCTGTAGGTCTGTCTGCCTGTCTATGTGATTGGTTATATGTCTGTATCTGACCGTCTGTAGGTCTGTCTGCCTGTCTGTGTGATTGGTTATATGTCTGTATCTGACCGTCTGTAGGTCTGTCTGCCTGTCTATGTGATTGGTTATATGTCTGTATCTGACCGTCTGTAGGTCTGTCTGCCTGTCTGTGTGATTGGTTATATGTCTGTATCTGACCGTCTGTAGGTCTGTCTGCCTGTCTGTGTGATTGGTTATATGTCTGTATCTGACCGTCTGTAGGTCTGTCTGCCTGTCTATGTGATTGGTTATATGTCTGTATCTGACCGTCTGTAGGTCTGTCTGCCTGTCTGTGTGATTGGTTATATGTCTGTCTGTGTGGATTAGTGGGACACTGCAAAGATAACGCAGACATCATCAGGAAACCATGAATATCTGTCTGTCACACGATCTGTCCACCTCACTGTTCATTACTGTCCATACCTCACTCACTGTACACTCACTGTCCATACCTCACTGTCCATACCTCACTGTACATTACTGTCCATACCTCACTGTACATTACTGTCCATACCTCACTGTACATTACTGTCCATACCTCACTGTACATTACTGTCCATACCTCACTGTACATTACTGTCCATACCTCACTGTCCATACCTCACTGTACACTACTGTCCATACCTCACTGTACATTACTGTCCATACCTCACTGTACATTACTGTCCGTACCTCACTGTACATTACTGTCCATACCTCACTGTACATTACTGTCCATACCTCACTGTACATTACTGTCCATACCTCACTGTACATTACTGTCCATACCTCACTGTACATTACTGTCCATACCTCACTGTACACTACTGTCCATACCTCACTGTACATTACTGTCCATACCTCACTGTACACTACTGTCCATACCTCACTGTACATTACTGTCCATACCTCACTGTACATTACTGTCCATACCTCACTGTACATTACTGTCCATACCTCACTGTACACTACTGTCCATACCTCACTGTACACTACTGTCCATACCTCACTGTACATTACTGTCCATACCTCCACCTCACTGTACATTACTGTCCATACCTCACTGTACACTACTGTCCATACCTCACTGTACATTACTGTCCATACCTCACTGTCCATACCTCACTGTACATTACTGTCCATACCTCACTGTACATTACTGTCCATACCTCACTGTACATTACTGTCCATACCTCACTGTACATTACTGTCCATACCTCACTGTACATTACTGTCCATACCTCACTGTACATTACTGTCCATACCTCACTGTACATTACTGTCCATACCTCACTGTACATTACTGTCCATACCTCACTGTACATTACTGTCCATACCTCACTGTCCATTACTGTCCATACCTCACTGTACATTACTGTCCATACCTCACTGTACATTACTGTCCATACCTCACTGTACACATACTCACTGTACATTACTGTCCATACCTCACTGTACATTACTGTCCATACCTCACTGTACACTGTCCTGTCCATACCTCACTGTACATTACTGTCCATACCTCACTGTACATTACTGTCCATACCTCACTGTACATTACTGTCCATACCTCACTGTACATTACTGTCCATACCTCACTGTACATTACTGTCCATACCTCACTGTACATTACTGTCCATACCTCACTGTACATTACTGTCCATACCTCACTGTACATTACTGTCCATACCTCACTGTACATTACTGTCCATACCTCACTGTACATTACTGTCCATACCTCACTGTACATTACTGTCCATACCTCACTGTACATTACTGTCCATACCTCACTGTACATACCTCACTGTACATTACTGTCCATACCTCACTGTACATTACTGTCCATACCTCACTGTACATTACTGTCCATACCTCACTGTACATTACTGTCCATACCTCACTGTACATTACTGTCCATACCTCACTGTACATTACTGTCCATACCTCACTGTACATTACTGTCCATACCTCACTGTACATTACTGTCCATACCTCACTGTACATTACTGTCCATACCTCACTGTACATTACTGTCCATACCTCACTGTACATTACTGTCCATACCTCACTGTACATTACTGTCCATACCTCACTGTACATTACTGTCCATACCTCACTGTACATTACTGTCCATACCTCACTGTACACTACTGTCCATACCTCACTGTACATTACTGTCCATACCTCACTGTACATTACTGTCCATACCTCACTGTACATTACTGTCCATACCTCACTGTACATTACTGTCCATACCTCACTGTACATTACTGTCCATACCTCACTGTACATTACTGTCCATACCTCACTGTACATTACTGTCCATACCTCACTGTACATTACTGTCCATACCTCACTGTACATTACTGTCCATACCTCACTGTACACTACTGTCCATACCTCACTGTACATTACTGTCCATACCTCACTGTACATTACTGTCCATACCTCACTGTCCATACCTCACTGTACATTACTGTCCATACCTCACTGTACACTACTGTCCATACCTCACTGTACATTACTGTCCATACCTCACTGTCCATACCTCACTGTACACTACTGTCCATACCTCACTGTACACTACTGTCCATACCTCACTGTACATTACTGTCCATACCTCACTGTACATTACTGTCCATACCTCACTGTGCATTACTGTCCATACCTCACTGTACATTACTGTCCATACCTCACTGTACATTACTGTCCATACCTCACTGTACATTACTGTCCATACCTCACTGCACATTACTGTCCATGCCTCTCTGTACATTACTGTCCATACCTCACTGTACATTACTGTCCATACCTCTCTGTACATTACTGTCCATACCTCTCTGTACATTACTGTCCATACCTCACTGTCCATTACTGTCCATACCTCACTGTACATTACTGTCCATACCTCACTGTTCATTACTGTCCATACCTCACTGTACATTACTGTCCATACCTCACTGTACATTACTGTCCATACCTCACTGTACATTACTGTCCATACCTCTCTGTACATTACTGTCCATACCTCACTGTCCATACCTCACTGTCCATACCTCACTGTCCATACCTCACTGTACACTACTGTCCATACCTCACTGTACATTACTGTCCATACCTCACTGTCCATACCTCACTGTACACTACTGTCCATACCTCACTGTACATTACTGTCCATACCTCACTGTACATTACTGTCCATACCTCACTGTACATTACTGTCCATACCTCACTGTACATTACTGTCCATACCTCACTGTACATTACTGTCCATACCTCACTGTACATACCTCACTGTCCATACCTCACTGTCCACCTCACTGTCCATACCTCACTGTACACTACTGTCCATACCTCACTGTACATTACTGTCCATACCTCACTGTACACTACTGTCCATACCTCACTGTACACTACTGTCCATACCTCACTGTACACTACTGTCCATACCTCACTGTACACTACTGTCCATACCTCACTGTACACTACTGTCCATACCTCACTGTACATTACTGTCCATACCTCACTGTCCATACCTCACTGTACACTACTGTCCATACCTCACTGTCCATACCTCACTGTCCATACCTCACTGTACATTACTGTCCATACCTCACTGTACATTACTGTCCATACCTCACTGTACATTACTGTCCATACCTCACTGTCCATACCTCACTGTACACTACTGTCCATACCTCTCTGTACATTACTGTCCATACCTCACTGTACATTACTGTCCATACCTCACTGTACATTACTGTCCATACCTCACTGTACATTACTGTCCATACCTCACTGTACATTACCCTCCATACCTCACTGTACATTACTGTCCATACCTCACTATACATTACTGTCCATACCTCACTGTACATTACTGTCCATACCTCACTGTACATTACTGTCCATACCTCACTGTACATTACTGTCCATACCTCACTGTACATTACTGTCCATACCTCACTGTGAATTACTGTCCATACATCACTGTATATTACTGTCCATACCTCACTGTGCATTACTGTCCATACCTCACTGTACATTACTGTCCATACCTCACTGTGAATTACTGTCCATACCTCACTGTACATTACTGTCCATACCTCACTGTCCATGCCTCACTGTACATTACTCTGTACAGGTATGCCTCGTGTGAGTCGTACCCTGACTGGCGCTACCCGCCCTACATCCAGGGTCCGGCCTACGTGGGGACATTGTCCCTGGCGGGTCGCCTGCTGAGGTCGTGCCGGGACCTGCCCTTCTTCCACTTGGAGGACGTGTTCCTGGGGCTGTGCTCAGAGTGGCTGGGGCTGGGGGTGGAGAACATCGTGCAGCTCATGCTGTGGACTTTTCCTGAGAGAGTCTGTCAGGGCAGGAACAGCGACGTGGCTGTGGTCTACCCCGTCACTGAGGACATGATGGTGCAGTATTGGAAGGCCAAGCCGTGTGAGGACCATGCATCAGAGAACAGAAGATAGTCATCCTGTGCAGCTCAGGCTGGAGACTTTTCCTGAGAGGGTATGCCATGGCAGGAACAGCGACGTGGCTGTGGTCCACTCCGTCACTGAGGACATGATGGTTAGGTACTGCAGAGCTAAGCCTTGCGAAGATCAAGCTTCAGAAAACATCAAATAGGACTGAGGGACATGGTGGATCGTGTACTGATAACAATTATATGTTAGCGCACTGGAAGGCTAAGCCTTGTGAAGAGGATCGTCACACAGAGAGATGACAGAATCGTCTGTATTGCTTTTTTTTAAATTCGGAACTTTACAGTTTACTGGTGTTGCACTGCCTTCGGGCATTGCCTCCAGTATCGTTCCCACCATCTTTATATCTACTAATGTCCCATATGTGTCTCTTCCAGACCGGAGGACGTTAAACAGATTTACTACCTCAGAGGCTGTGGAAAGGGGGGAGGGGGTGCTGATGAGGGAGAAGGTGGATGAAGGGAGTGAAAGCAGTGGGTGGGGTGGATGTGGTAAGAAAGGATGATATTGATGTTAGCTTACATAATTACATGCGCACACTTGTGTGTGTGTGTGTGTGTGTGTGTGTGTGTGTGTGTGTGTGTGTGTGTGTGTGTGTGTGTGTGTGTGGCTCGTGTGTGTGTGTGTGCACGCATGTGTGTGTTTGTGCATGTGTATATTTTCTTGCGCACATGCATAAAGTGTGTACATGTACATGTGAGTGTGTACATTTCCATGTGTATGTGCATTCACCTGTTTGTGTACATGTACGTGTGTGGAATAGCATGACAACAGATAAGAACATCCTTATGGCAGACTCCGTTGTACTCGCTGTCCACAAATACATTAATAGCAACCGATGTTACCATGGTAATAATGTTTTGGTATGAATATGCATAATAATTGTGTAGTAGAAACAACTCATTGGCACAAAATGGCTTCCGCTTTGCAGTTTGCGACAATCAACAATAATGCAGCATTTGTAATGGTTTGATTTGTTCTTCCTTTTGCTCTCTCTCTCTCTCTCTCTCTCTCTCTCTCTCTCTCTCTCTCTCTCTCTCTCTCTCTCTCTCTCTCTCTCTCTCTCTCTTCTCTCTCTCTCTCTCTCTTGAAAACTATGTGCTGCTGTTGTGCATGCTGTTGGCCTAAATCATTAAAATATTTCCGAGTTCCGAGTTCTATCTCTCTCTCTCTCTCTCTCTCTCTCTCTCTCTCTCTCTCTCTCTCTCTCTCTCTCTCTCTCTCTCTCTCTCTCTCTCTGCTTCTCTGTCTTTGTCTGCCTGTTTATCTGTCTGTGTCTCTGTGTCTCTCTCCCCCCCCCCCCTCTCTCTCTCTCTCTCTCTCTCTCTCTCTCTCTCTCTCTCTCTCTCTCTCTCTCTCTCTCTCCTCTCTCACCATATCCCTAAAAATAAATGATAATCCAATTGAACAAGCTAATGAACACATCAACCATGTCTGCAAACAGGTCGCCCGCAATTTTTCCTCCTAAAAAACCTTAGTTACTATGTTGACACCCATACTCGCAAGCTATTTTATGAAGCTCACTGTCTTAGTCATATCAATTACGTCTATACAGTCTGGAGTGGAGAAAGTAGAAACCATATCAAGCGCATTAACTCTCAGCAAATCTCATCCTCCCTGATAGTAATCTAACTACTGATCACACAAATTTTACCCTTAGACAAACACCTGCTCTACAATAAAATGTTTTTTATGTTTAAAGTTCATTCAGATATTGCGCCCCGATACCTGTTTAACTCCATCCATGCAGCAACGCAACGCTACAATTCAGCAAAATACATACTACCTCGTGTCCGTATCGACCTGTTCCAGTCAAGCTTTGCGTATTATGGACCAACTATATGGAATTGTCTTCCCATGTCTATCAAAGCCTGCCAATCGTTACAAACTTTGAAGTACATGTATGGAAATTGTCTTCCCATGTCTATCAAAGCCTGCCAATCGTTACAAACTTTGAAGTACATGTATGGAAATTGTCTTCCCATGTCTATCAAAGCCTGCCAATCGTTACAAACTTTGAAGTACATGTATGGGAATTGTCTTCCCATGTCTATCAAAGCCTGCCAATCGTTACAAACTTTTAAGCTACATGTATGGGAATTTCTTCTTGAGGACGATACGCCATCACAGTAAGTTACTATACTATAACTATGCTATTTGTGCCATTGATTTAGAGTATAGGCATAAAATCATAGTGACATTTCTAATGAGCTGTCTTATTACAGCACTATAGTCCTATTGTTATTTGTTTGACTTCTTGTGTTTATTTTATTGTGTTTTATTTAAATTTTTAACCTTTGTGATGTGTCCATCTATGTACTGATTTGCGGTGTATTTTATAATAATCACTTTATAATTATTATGATTAATCATCTTCCCAATTATGTAACGTCTTGTTATTTTTTTCCCCCATAAAACTTTAATTTTGATGCCTTCATCATTATGCATGCCAAAATGTGTTTGCCTTTTTGTTTTACTCTAATGCTCTCTCTCTCTCTCTCTCTCTCTCTCTCTCTCTCTCTCTCTCTCTCTCTCTCTCTCTCTCTCTCTCTCTCTCTCTCTCTCTCTCTCTCACCCCCAACTTCTGTCTCTCGTTCTCTTCTTTTTTTGTATTATTGATTTTTTTATGAACTCCTCTTTCATCTTTCCACTCAAAAGTTCCTCCATTATTTCACTCTTTCATATGTCAACCAACATGTCCATTTGTATGCATGAAAAAACAATACAAGGTACAAAATATGAAGCAAGTATACATAAACTCAACAACAACATTGTATGACACCAGCCGCCGTGGTGTAGTGGTTAGCGTCGCGGACTACTGGCTGGGAGGTCTTGGGTTCGAATCCCTTCAGAGGCGATGTTTTTTTCGGTCCTGGACCGACTCCTACCCAGAGTGAGTGGCTATGGGCTCAATGGGAAGACTGAAACCACACAGTCGAGTTTCATCCGCTTAACGGATGCGATTCTGAGAGTGTTGCTCTAATTGCAAGACCAACACTGCAGGTGTCTGTAGTTCTCGGGCCTGGTTGACGCCGGGATATCATTATGAAAGGAAGCGTAGACTAATACAGCCCTGCCATGCAGTCTCAGACCGATACGGAACTCCATAGCATCATCATCATCGTTATCATCGGCCTCATTTTCCATCCATCATAAAATTGAAAAAAGTCTCAAATTCTGTGGCTTTGCATGCCCTGCTCTCATGGTGACCTCAGTTTCGGTTTCCAATCCAGTCTATGCCTTGGTGCGTTCGGGTCAAAGTCATGGGGATCAGTGTGTTCCGGGGATCAGTGTGTTCTGGGGAGCTGTCGGTGGACGGTCGTGGTGGCGCCCTCGGAGGAGGACCTCACTCACGCTGGCTCCGCGACTAAGAGAATAGTGTCGTCAGTAGGGGGCTTAGTAGGTGGTGTCCTGAACAGACTCCACCGAAGTGACTCAGCAGAAGTGCAGTGTCTCCTCGGTTGGTTGCCTCCTGACGGCCTAACATAGATTCGCTCCCCTTGGACTGCTGGTCTCGGTTTCTGCGACTTGAACAAACCCGGGTGTAGCTGCGAATTGGGATTCGGAACGAGCGGCGTGGGAGCAACGCCCAGAAGATGGGTCAGCAAACCCCCCCCCCCCCCCCCCCCCCCCCCCCCCCCCCCCCCCCACCCCCCCCCCCCCCCCGCCCGCCCCCCCCCCCCCCCCCCCCCCCCCAAAAAATAACAACAACATTGTATGACTTGGATACGAATGAAAAGAACATCAAAAAGCAGTTTACATAACCAGTAGAGAGGAGTTGTTTCCCTGATGCACACACAGTGCAGGTAACAGGGCAGCATAACCAGTAGAGAGGAAGTTTCCCTGATGCACACACAGTGCAGAGGGCAGCATAAACAGTAGAGAGGAGTTGTTTCCCCTGATGCACACACAGTGCAGGTAACAGGGCAGCATAACCAGTAGAGAGGAGTTGTTTCCCCTGATGCACACACAGTGCAGGAGTTGTTTCCCCTGATGCACACACAGTGCAGGTAACAGGGCAGCATAACCAGTAGAGAGGAGTTGTTTCCCCTGATGCACACACACAGTGCAGGTAACAGGGCAGCAGGAAGAGCATAGTGCAGGTAACAGGGCAGCAGGAGTTGTTTCCCCTGATGCACACACACAGTGTAGGAGTTGTTTCCCCTGATGCACACAGTGCAGGTAACAGGGCAGCATAACCAGTAGATAGGATTTTTTTTTTTCTTTAATTTTTTTCTCTCAAGGAACATAGCAAAATTCACACTACAACAATAAAAAAAAAAAGAGTGAGACATGATAATAAGTCAGCAACATATCAATAGACAATGTACACATTGTATATCTTTATATTCCTCAACAAATGAATAGAATGTTGCTTTAACAAAGGAATATTAAGAAACAGTATATGAATATGAATAAATGTAATTATTAATGATAGAATAACCTCAGTAAACAAATAATTAAGGCAGAGGACATATAGGTTTGTCACAGAGAAAAGCATTTTATATTCCCAAAGCTTTCCCCCCCAGAAAAGGAACAAAGAAGCAATTTTTTGGGATGGAAGTTCAGTTTAACGTCGCGTATCGGCTTTCGCCATGTACGACGGGCTGAACAAACCAACCAGGATATAAACAAAAATTTATGTTCCTGAATCACTGTCTTAGCCAAAAGGCCGAGAAGCGATCAGAATTTGAAAGAGCAATTTTTTTGATGAAAATGGTGTTTTACGTCCTCTCGGTCATAGACACATATGGGACATTTGTAAATACAAAGATGGTGGGAACAATACTGGCTGCAATGCCCGGAGGCAGTGCAACACCAGTAAAGTCCCGAGTTTGTAACAATATAGATAAGTGTAGCGGTAACCACGCCTCGGTTAAACCTCACCGGCTATGGTACCGCCACAGATGTAATATAAAGAGAGCAATTTTTTTAAAATATTAAATGGCAGATATAACCGCCACTTCTCAAAAAAAGCTTGGTATTCCATATTCATATATGCAATACATTTTTCAATTTGATATCTTGTCTTTAAATAATACAGAAAACTGCATAGATTTGGTAGCTTTTGTCCATATTTGCATTGATAAATTAAAACAACTTAGCAAGTATCAGAATCAGATCAAAAACTGCATCAGACTTAAAATGTTCAATATATCCAAATAGTACTAACGGTAGTGAAAATCTAAGTGCCACAACATGTTCACATTTGTCTTTCAAAAGATTTTCGAGTTGTCTCTAAAAAAGTATAGAATGTTCACAAAACCAGATTAAGTGTTCAATGCACACAGTGATGCACACAGTGATGCACACAGTGCAGGTAACAGGGCAGCATAACCAGTAGAGAGGAGTTGTTTCCCCTGATGCACACAGTGCAGGTAACAGGGCAGCATAACCAGTAGAGAGGAGTTGTTTCCCCTGATGCACACAGAGCAGGTAACAGGGCAGCATAACCAGTAGAGAGGAGTTGTTTCCCCTGATGCACACACAGTGCAGGTAACAGGGCAGCATAACCAGTAGAGAGGAGTTGTTTCCCCTGATGCACACACAGTGCAGGTAACAGGGCAGCATAACCAGTAGAGAGGAGTTGTTTCCCCTGATGCACACAGTGCAGGTAACAGGGCAGCATAACCAGTAGAGAGGAGTTGTTTCCCTGATGCACACACAGTGCAGGTAACAGGGCAGCATAACCAGTAGAGAGGAGTTGTTTCCCCTGATGCACACACAGTGCAGGTAACAGGGCAGCATAACCAGTAGAGAGGAGTTGTTTCCACTGATGCACACAGTGCAGGTAACAGGGCAGCATAACCAGTAGAGAGGAGTTGTTTCCCCTGATGCACACACACAGTGCAGGTAACAGGGCAGCATAAACAGTAGAGAGGAGTTGTTTCCCCTGATGCACACACAGTGCAGGTAACAGGGCAGCATAACCAGTAGAGAGGAGTTGTTTCCCCTGATGCACACACAGTGCAGGTAACAGGGCAGCATAACCAGTAGAGAGGAGTTGTTTCCCCTGATGCACACACAGTGCAGGTAACAGGGCAGCATAACCAGTAGAGAGGAGTTGTTTCCCCTGATGCACACACACAGTGCAGGTAACAGGGCAGGAGTTGTTTCCCCTGATACACACACACAGTGCAGGTAACAGAGCAGAAGTTGTTTCCCCTGATGCACACACACAGTGCAGGTAACAGGGCAGGAGTTGTTTCCCCTGATGCACACAGGTAACAGGGCAGCTGTGGTCACCCACACATCTTCATGCACCTTGTGGAAATACCTGGAAACAGTATTTAGAAATACCTGGAAACAGTATTTAGAAATGCCTGGAAACAGTATTATTTGGAAATGTTTGGACACAATTGAAAACACCAGAATACAGTTTGTAGAAGAAATGTCTGAAAATAGCAACACAGTTCAAAAGCCACTATAGAAAAGCATAGGCCTAAAAACAGCTACAGACGCTTACAGTTAGACATCTTCTTTCTTTCAACATCCTCTTTCAGCATACCGAAGATTCTGTGTCATAGTCTGTCGTTTCCGACAATGACTGCCAGATAGCAAAGGGGGCAAATACTATTCTGGTGGGCTGGGCGAGAATTTGTTTATTGTGGAGATGCCTTGCCCAGGGTACATTCCCACTCTCGGCCAAAGGGATTTGAGGACACAGTTGGTGTTGAGGAAGGTCCCCAAAAGGCCAGCCCATCCCTTTGGCTGCAGCACCAGAGCCGGTGCAAGGGCCCCTTCGTTCCAGAGTCATAGTCTTCCACAAGAGACAAAACTGTACCATTGTTTTCCATTACTGTAGAGAATCATCTATTGTACAGCTCTCATGTTACAGTTGGCCCCTACCACATGCTAATGTCAACCAATGAAAAAGGCCATTTGAGTGAAGATTCTGATGTGCATAAAACTGGGGGACTATCCCGCCTGGCAGCTTACGTCACGGCAGCTGTGGGGGTACTTGAAGACTTTTGTTTGTTGATTTTCTTAGGGGGGGGGGGGGGGTGCAGAACTTGAAGGAGCATGGGAAAGGGGTCTGATGGGGGCTGTGGGTTAGATCATGGAGATTTGGGAGGAACTGGAGGGGAGGGGGGGGGGGGTGCAGAACTTGAAGAAGCATGGGAAAGGGGTCTGGTGGGGGCTGTGGGTTAGATCATGGAGATTTGGGGGGAACTGGAGGGAGGGGGTGGGAGGACATGAGGGGGGGGGGGGTTTGTGCAGAACTTGAAGGAGCATGGGAAAGGGGTCTGGTGGGGGCTGTGGGTTAGATCATGGAGATTTGGGGGGAAACTGGAGGGAGGGGGTGGGGAGGACATGAGGGGGGGGGGGGTGCAGAACTTGAAGGAGCATGGGAAAGGGGTCTGGTGGGGGCTGTGGGTTAGATCATGGAGATTTGGGGGGAACTGGAGGGAGGGGGTGGGAGGACATGGCGGGGGGTGCAGAACTTGAAGGAGCATGGGAAAGGGGTCTGGTGGGGGCTGTGAGTTAGATCATGGAGATTGGGGGGGAACTGGAGGGAGGGGGTGGGAGGACATGGCGGGGGGTGGGCAGAACTTGAAGGAGCATGGGAATGGGGTCTGGTGGGGGCTGTGGGTTAGATCATGGAGATTTGGGGGGGAACTGGAGGGAGGGGGTGGGAGGACATGAGGGGGGGGGGGGTGCAGAACTTGAAGGAGCATGGGAAAGGGGTCTGGTGGGGGCTGTGGGTTAGATCATGGAGATTTGGGGAGAACTGGAGGGAGGGGGTGGGAGGACATGGGGGAGGGGGAGAGGGGGTTTCTAATTTCGGGATTTGAAGCCTTCCATGCACTGAGGGTGATGTTACAACCTCAGATGGAAGGGAGTTCCACTCGCTGATCGTCCGTGGCAAAAAAGGAGTACTTCCCGTAGCTGATTTTGCAGGAAGGGAGGAGGTAAGTGGTCTGGTGGGATTGCTTTGTCCTAATTGTTGGTGGGCTGAGAGACGGAGAGTACGGCGTGCTGATGGAGACTTGGCCATGGTGGTGCTTATAAAGAGTTGTGAGCCTTGCCGTATGTCTCCTGTCGGCGAGTGGTGTACAGTGCAGCTGTGTGTCCATTTCTTCCACGCTGGATGTCTGGCGATGCCTGTTCACCACCCAGCGGGCGGCTCGCCGCTGAACTTTCTCCACCGTGCCGACGTCTTTTGCAGTGTAGGGATCCCACACTGGGGAAGCATACACCAGAACCGGCCTTACGAAGGATTTGTACGCTGTCTCTTTGATGTTGACGGATCCAACTTTCACGTTTCTCCGAAGAAAGCCTAGGGTTTTGATTACTGGCTTTGCTGGTAACATTTGAAATATGGGTGTCCCACCTCAGATCTTGGGAGATGGTGACACCCAGCTTACTTAGTTTTTTGGACTTGCTTCAACTTTTAAACATTGTTGGAAATTATTATAACAGCAACATCAGATACTAGTTTGCAGTGAAATATATGTCAGCCTTTAGTATCAATTAGGTGGTAAAAGCTAAACTCATGGTTACAGCTCATTACCGATCTTGATCATTCCAACATGGCGACTATAGTCCAGACCCACCTGTCCTACGCAAGACACAAGAGGTCATTCTCATTGTCTGTCTGTCTGTCTGTCTGCCTCTCTCTCTCTCTCTCTCACTCTCTCTCTCTTACTCACACACGCACACACGCATACACACACACATTCTCTCTCTCCCTCTCCTCTCTCTCTCTCTCTCTCTCTCTCTCTCTCTCTCTCTCTCCCCCTCTCTCTCTTACCCTTTTCGAGAGTCCTTATCGTTGCACATATTATAGCATCCATTTAACATTTGATTTGACATGTGTTGTTTTGTTGGTTTTATTATTCTTATTGATTTGTGGAAATGCTAATTTCTATATCCAACTCCAACCACACCCCATCATATGTATTGTGGCATAAGGCCAATGTGCATTAAAACAATTTCAGTGTTCAGTGTTCTCTCTCTCTCTCTCTCTCTCTCTCTCTCTCTCTCTCTCTCTCTCTCTCTCTCTCTCTCTCTCTCTCTCTTTAGTTTAACAAAAAGTTTTCAGTGTTCAGATCGGTCCAGAACCTTTAAACTTGGCCTGAGATTCACATGGCAGCCTTTCAGAAAGTCTGTGAGGTTATAGAAGAGAACGTTATCCAGAAGGAAGAAGTAATAAAACTCACAGACTTCCGTGACACGTACGTCTCAGCTTTGGCTGTAATACAAGACATGATTTCTAAGCAATCAAGTGGTCAAAAATGAACAAGATCTGCCAAAAAGACGTTTTTAAGGATTCCGAGCGATATTCCAGTTTTGGGGGTAGGGATGATCTGTTTGCAACTGTGACATACCTAATCGGTCCAGAACCTTCAAACTTGGCCTGAATTACCCTAATACATTGTAGTTTGTGAGAATACATGCCAAGTTAGGGATTTGTTGATTATTTCTTAAGTGTGTATTGCAAATTTAAGCTTTACGTCCTCTCGACCTGGGAAGGCACATATTTTCTTAAGTGTGAGAGAGAAAATTGAGTTTTACGTCCTCTTGGTCTGAATCAGACACATATGGGACATTTGTAAATACAAATATGGTTGGAACAATACTGGAGGCAATGCCCGGAGGCAGTACGAAACCAGTAAAGTCCCGATTTTTGTATTAATACAGATAGCTGTAGCGGTGACCACGCCTCGGTTAAACCTCATCGGCTATGGCACCGCCACAAGTGATTTTCTTAAGTGTGAGATGACATCCTCTTTTAATCATGAAAATTACAGTACGCGAAGAACGCGTGTCACGGAAGCCAAGTTATAGCCTTATTATTATTTGTAATGCTCTTTTTATGATACGTACTCATTGCTTTTACTAAACTAGGAAGCAAATTATAGTTTTCTTAGTTTCAATACCACTTGATTACTTATTGAAAATGTAATTGCCAAAATGAGGTTTAGGGGGGTGCCCTTGCGGCAAGGGCAATAACTCTAAGACTAACCCAAATTTGTTGCTGTTAACATGCATAAATGGATTCAGCACACTCTGGAGCATTTTAGACCTATTTTAGGGGGTGGGGGGGGGGGGGGTACCCCCCAGCTCCTCACTGACTATATAACAACCATCATGATGATGGTTCTGTTGGTATAACACGTGGGGACTTCGGTCAGGCAGAAACTGTACATAAAAACATAACCGCCAGGATAATCGGCCTGATCTCTCTCTCTCTCTCTCTCTCTCTCTCTCTCTCTGTGTACAAGATCATAAATAAGCTAGCACCAAAATATCTTATTACTAAATTTAAAGTCCATACAATTCGAAGCAAAACCAAATTAACAATGCCCCGCCCCAGAACAGATCTATATAAATCATCCCTTACATTCTCTGGTGGTAAACTGTGGAACGACCTCCCTGATTATCTAAAAAATAGAACTAGCGTATTTTCCTTTCGAAAATCTTATCACAAGCTCCTAATAGACAATCTTGTTTAGTAATGCTAATTAATTAGTTTTACTTCAAACGTTACTAATGCCATCAGCTTATGCCTAGATTCTTATAAATATCTCTCTCTCTCTCTCTCTCTCTCTCTCTCTCTCTCTCTCTCTCTCTCTCTCTCTCTCTCTCTCTCTCTCTCTCTCTCTCTCTCACTGTCTCCTCTCTCATATTCCCATGTTATCTTATAATGTTATTTGTTTTTTGTTGTTCTTCCTTAAAATTGGGTTTATTCTGAAAAAATTTCATTGTCTCAAAATGGTTTCCCTTTTTTCAATTCAAGTTCACCATTGTTAAGTATTATCCATGTTTGCTTTAAATCCCATTTTTGATTTCTTTTTCAATTATTTCATGTGCCAATTTTTGTTCCATTTTCTTGACTTGATTGTTTTATGTCAAATTTTCTTTGCTTGATGCATGGTATGAATGTGTGAGTGAGAGGGCAAGGTGTAAAGAAGCTATTGTAGCTTATCCTTTTTACCCTCAATAAAACATTCGTATTTCGTATTGCGTATCTCTCTCTCTCTCTCTCTCTCTCTCTCTCTCTCTGATGTTGATTTATCTGTTTTTTCACCCCCTTTAGGTTAGGTTAGGTTACTAGGGACTAAAAAACATAGCCGTTAGGCTTTCAAGCGTCCCATCCTTAATAAGATTTTTAACGTACAAGGTTTTATCGTGCACTCAGGTTTTAGATAATCATTCATCATATTCATATGTCAAATTTTTATAATATTCCCAGTTATCTAATAGATTTTTGAAAGTGTTAGTATTAAAGGAAGTCTTCCTCCCTCTTTCTTCTTCTTCTCGTCGATCGGCCAACTTCAGCAGGTTGAACATATTTACCGATGTGTTGGGAAAAAAAGAAAGAAAACGAAGGTCACCATGCAGTGCCGAGACACAGGAAAAAGAAAACAATAAATAATAGATCGATAATAACGTAGATAAATGCGAAATTAAATAATCATTAATTTAATTACGTGTGTGAGCCAAGTCTGGACCTGAACAGGTCCAGTGACTCGAATTCAGTTTCCACGGTCGTCTGCCATGGGGCAGAACGTTCCAGTCTGGAATTGTCCGGGGGAAAAAACGACATTTTGCCTGTAGGCCTACATCGTACGACAAGACGAAACATCGTATGCCTTGGTGCTGGACTTTCCTGCGGCTTCTTGCTGTGCCCTACTGGCAGGTAGGCTGAGTTGATCTCAGCGAGACCCTGCTTGTGTTTGAAGAACATCTCCGGCCTTTTGTTGTTTCTCCTTTATTCCAAGGACGGCCATTCCAATGTTGAAAGTATCTCATCCCGGAGGACTGGTGGTACCTGTTTGCCGCCCATCGAGCACCCCTTCGCCAGACTTTTTCCAGGGTGTGGATGTCTTTCTTGGTGTAGGGGTCTGGAGTTCTCCAGAACTGGGCGGACGAGCGCTGGTTGAGCCTCAGAAAGCCAAGAGTCTTGTTTGCTTTCTTACTGATGTTGGCAATGTGAGGGCCCCATTTTTGATGCTGTCTGTGATCGTAACACCCAGGTACAGTGGAACCTCCCTGATAACACCTCCCATTATAAGACTCCCTCCCACATGGTAAGACCTACTTCTCTGAGACATAATTGCCCTTCTTTGAAAGTATTAAAATTACCTCATTTGGGATGATTTTGTAAGGTCTCCGAGGGAAGTTCCACTGTACTTGACTTCATTTACTTCCTCTAGTGCTTGGTCATGGATGGGATGGAAATTCAGTTTAACGTCGCGTATCGGCTTTCGCCATGTACGACGGGCTGAACAAACCAACCAGGGTATAAACAAAAAGTTATGTTCCTGAATCACTGTCTTAGCCAAAAGGCCGAGAAGCGATCAGGAAGTTTTCAAAGTAAAACTTTGAAACTTACATAAAGGTCATGGATCTTCTTCTTCTCCTTATTATAGGCAGCCAACTTCATCACGTTGAAGATTCTGCTGCTCTTTAGGATGTAGTACGAAAAAGAAAGAAAAACAGCAAAAGATAGAGTAGCAAGTGAAATGATAAGATGTTATAGGGAGAAAGAAATGATCCCAAGATAGTCAAGGATAATTGAAGTATTTATAGATACACTGTTTACTATGAAGAAGGATATTTATGAGATAAAAAAAACTTAGGTGTGTGTGTTTGTGGGGGGGGGGGGGGGGGGGAGGGGCATGTGATAGAGGGGAAAGACAAGAGTAAAAAATCATGCACGACCGTTAAATGCCTCCGGTATAGCCGGGGACACCTGGGCCCCACATGATGCATGCAGAGTGTTTGCCGTTTGTCGATCGCCGGTCACACTTGGAGTCCTGAGACAAGATTGGCGGTCGGGCCTTTGCAGGGTTCCACAGACCCGTGCAGCTTGTCTGTTGGCCAGATCTCCTCCCTCAGCAGCCGGCGGCTCCCACAGTCCTGCAGAACGTGGGCCGTGTCCTGCTCTTCTTCTCCGCAGGGACACATGGGGGACGGCACAGTATGCATCTTCCTGAACAGAGGCTGGTTCAGTCTGTTGTGCCCTGTCCTTAGGCGGAAAATGACCACCTGCTGTGATCTGGGTAGCAGGTGGTAGCTGTCCTGTTGCTGGGCAGATACTTGATGATGGTCTTCATCTTTGTGAGGCAGACGAGGTTGTTATGTTGCTCGTCTTTTGCAGAGTGAGCAAGTTTAGCAAGAGCGGGCTGCTGTTCATATACTCAATCTATCCAGTAGCACTGCCGTCAGACGAACCATCCTGAAAGGTTCCAGGTAAATAGTATATCCGGTCCAAACATGGCGGCAAGCAACGCAAGTTGAAAGTTTTGTTTGCGTAGAAACAAGACAGAACACATTACTTTTCTTTTCTTCTTGTTGTGTAATTTTGTATTTGTGCGAATTATTGTGATCCAACGGCGCAAAACGTGATCCATTCATCGATTGTGTGTTTGTGAAAGATACACCAGAATTACTGAAACGTTTGTTTATTTTGCACAAATCATGCAGTGACTTGTTTTTCATTCACAGCTTCAACTAGTTTGTCAGCTGTGTTACTGTGCTCATTCAGTCATTGGTGTGAGGTTGAGTTGGGAATCTTCAAGTTCTGTCAGCCAAACACTGACAGCAGTCGATATTGTGCTTTTCCTTCCCAGGGCTGATGTTCACAATTGAGTTGTTGACTAAATACTATTTTCTAGTATAAAATATAGATTGATCTACAAACACAAGTTTGTATTATTAGAATAGAAGTAGAAGTGCTGCTCTCTAAACAAAAATTAATACTAATAGAATAACCAGTGTCCTCTTTAAAATCGACAGGTTTAAATAAAAAAGATGAACATTCAACCTTGTGAAATATATGCTAAATGAATCTGTGTACATGGTGATGATGAATGGAAAGTCTCGATCATCAAAAGAAAGACAAAGAATTTAGTGGAGAGGTCATTGATCTTTTTTTGCTGGGACTGGGAGTGACCAGTAGTTAAGTGACAGTGACCATGGCCGGCCAGGAGGTGCGGGACTCGGCCTTTGTCAGTGTGGACGATGAGCAGTATGCCATGGCCGGCCAGGAGGTGCGGGACTCGGCCTTTGTCAGTGTGGATGATGAGCAGTATGGGGCAGAAAACACCGCCAACGAAGGTGAGGTGAATTTGGGTGGTGGTGGTGTTGGTATTGGTATTGGTATTAGTCTATTATTACTCTTATACTAGTCACAGAGACTCTGAAATTCAGGTTGCTCCCGACCTGGATAGCGCGTCACAGCTAGTGCTGTGGTGCTACGCCATCTTTAAAAAAGAAAGAAAAAAGTGTGCGACTGATGAGTGATGGGGAAGGAGGGAGGGGTAAATTTTGACTAAATGGTAACTTTTTCGTTGTTTCGGCAAGAAAAGGAGCTATGAAAACAACAGCAAGAAACCAATGAATCATAGTATACTGATTGTTGTTTTGTTCTGAAGCAGACACCTCCCTAGACCTGTTAGAACAGGAAAAGGAGGTATGGAAGCAATAGCAAGAAACCAATGAATCATAGTATACTGATTGTTGTTTTGTTCTGCAGCAGACACCTCCCTCGACCTGTTAAAGCAGGAAAAGGAGGTATGAAAGCAATAGCAAGAAACCAATGAATCATAGTATACTGATTGTTGTTTTGTTCTGCAGCAGACACCTCCCTCGACCTGTTAAAGCAGGAAAAGGAGGTATGAAAGCAATAGCAAGAAACCAATGAATCATAGTATACTGATTGTTGTTTTGTTCTGCAGCAGACACCTCCCTCGACCTGTTAAAGCAGGAAAAGGAGGTATGAAAGCAATAGCAAGAAACCAATGAATCATACCAGTGATCGCGCTAGGAATTTTTAAAAAAAAGTCCCATCAGTGACTACCCCCAACAACCTGTGTCAGAATCAGTCCCATCAGTGACTACCCCCAACAACGTGTGTCAGAATCAGTCCCAAGCCAACAAAGACCAGTGAAGTCACCATGTGCTCATTTTGTCATTAAATATGATGTGCGCACATGCGCGCGCACACAACACCTACACAAACACACAGTTACATAGTGAGACTCTCTCTCTCTCTCTCTCTCTCTCTCTCTCTCTCTCTCTCTCTCTCTCTCTCTCTCTCTCTCTCTCACACACACACAGACACACACACACACACACACACACACACACACACACACACACACACACACAGACAGACACACACAGACACACACACACACACACACACACACACACACACACACACACACACACACACACACACACACACACATACAAAATGAATGAGGAATAACAATGAAGAAAGAAACAAAGAAAATCAATTAGTGGATGGATGAATCATAAATCAGGTAAAAGAGGAAAATGAATATGAAAAAAGAAAGCTCTGAAAAAACTTTTAAGCAGCAATGCCTTTCAAAAAGTGCACATCATCATCAACAAGCACATTTTTGAAGAGAAAAAAAGCAACATTTTTGTTGTTGCTTTCTTTCTCTCATACTAGATTGCCCTCTCACAAAAGGAATTAACAAAGCCAGTGAGAAAAAAGACCAAAAAAACCAATAATACATAACTTTCTGTCATACATGACACAGCTGTACAGCTTACATTCACGCAAAAATGTTATGATAATAATAATAATAATTTCACTTATATAACGCGATAAAAATCATGCTAAAAGCAAGTTCTCAGCGCTTTACAAACATTGATGAAACCATATAAAAAATATAAATTAAAAATTAATTTAAAATTCATTGACAAGCAAATTGATAAGATTATGTCAACTCATGATATGGGTCATTAATCCATCACCCTCTCTCTACATTAATCCATCCCCCACCCCCTCTCTCTCTCTTAAAAGCCAAACTCTCAATGAATTCTTAGTATAGTACATTAGTAGTAAGCTTACATGTATGTCAAGCACATGATATTTGAAATGTCCAAATGTCAACACACACACACATACACACATACACACACTCTCTCTCTCTCTCTCTCTCTCTCTCTCTCTCTCTCTCTCTCTCTCTCTCTCTCTCTCTCTCTCTCTGAAAAGGGCAAAACAAGAAAAGTGCCTGCTTGTTTAATCTAGATCTACTTCTTACGGTCTTTCATGTCAAGGAAACGATCACAAGCAGCGCCGACACTGCACTCCCCCACCCCCTTTGCATGCATCTTCAGCATCATGATAACGGTAACCCTATCCTCATCCAGACGACTGTGCCTGTCAGTTTTTATCCAGTTTTGCACACTGAAGCCACGCTCGGCTGGCACTGCTGACAGGAATGACCACGATACTAAAACAGCCTAGGACTACGTCATTGCTTTCACTGATGAAGTGCGCGCGTGCGAGGCCTTTTCACAGAGATTTATGTGGGCCTATTCCTGTCGCTGACCAAGCCCTGCCAGCAGGAGAGCAGCAGCAGCTAACCTCGACCCACTACAGATAGTCATGGGGGTACCGCACCAGTAGCGAGTGAGCGGATAGCATTTTGTTTTTTTGGTCGGAAATATTTTACCGGTGCCGGCAGATATTTATCGGTCCCTGGGACCGGTAGCTCAATTTTTTTCGGTATTCTGCTTTCACAATCGGTATTTTACCGATATATATATATCGGTAATTGCGATCACTGTCATACTGATTGTTGTTTTGTTCTGCAGCAGACACCTCTCTCGACCTGTTAGAGCAGGAAAAGGAGGTATGAAAGCAACAGCAAGAAACCAATGAATCATGTATTTGTTGTTTTGTTCTGCAGCAGACACCTCCCTCGACCTGTTACTTTAGTGTTAGAGCAGCAACAGACCAGGGAACAGGCTCGCCTGCTGAATCATAGTGATTGTTGTTTTGTTCTGCAGCAGACACCTCCCTCGACCTGTTAGAGCAGCAGCAGACCAGGGAACAGGCTCGCCTGCTGAATCATAGTGATTGTTGTTTTGTTCTGCAGCAGACACCTCCCTCGACCTGTTAGAGCAGCAGCAGACCAGGGAACAGGCTCGCCTGCTGAATCATAGTGATTGTTGTTTTGTTCTGCAGCAGACACCTCCCTCGACCTGTTAGAGCAGCAGCAGACCAGGGAACAGGCTCGCCTGCTGAATCATAGTGATTGTTGTTTTGTTCTGCAGCAGACACCTCCCTCGACCTGTTAGAGCAGCAGCAGACCAGGGAACAGGCTCGCCTGCTGAATCGGTTCCGTGAACTGCGGCAGTGGCAGCAGCAGCAGCAGGAACAGTTAATGCAGCAGCAGCAACTGCAGCTGGACATGCTGCAGGGGGAACAACTACGCGTGCAGTCAGTGCTGGCCCAGCAGAGGGGGGCACAGTGGGGGGAGGGCAGAGGTAATGGTTTATATGTTTTATATATTATTTATACTGTAGTTATTATAATGAATCATGCTGCAGGGGGAACAACTGCACAGTGGGGTGTGGGGTGGGGGTAATGGTTTATATGTTTTATATATTATTTATACTGTAGTTATTATAATGAATCATGCTGCAGGGGGAACAACTGCACAGTGGGGTGTGGGGTGGGGGTAATGGTTTATACGTTTTATATATATATTATTAGTTATACTGTAGTTATTATAATTAATCATGCTACAGGGGGAACAACTGCGTGTGCAGTCAGTGCTGGCCCAGCAGAGGGAGGCACAGTGGGGGTGGGGTGGGGTGCACAGTGGGGGGAGGGCAGAGGTAATGGTTTGTAATTACCCGATATGTAGCACTTGGAATCATCATGATACTTAGTCTGAAAGTGTAACACACAGTGACACACTCAACAGGGGTGCATGTGGTGTGCCTGAAGCCTGAAGTCAGGCAATTTGATGCTGCTTCAGGCAGCTGAGTGCCTGAAGAAAGGGCTCTGTAACATGATATTCTTTAGTAGTTGTGTTTGGGCGAGAAAGTTCAGGCCAACGTTTTGGTCACTGCATGCACCCATGGTCTCATGCACACACACTCACACACTAGTGACACACTGATACACCAGCACAAACACACACAATCACTAGTGACACACACTGATACACAAGCACAAACACACACAATCACTAGTGACACACACTGATACACCAGCACAAACACACACACACACACTAGTGACACACACTGATACACCAGCACAACACACACAATCACTAGTGACACACACTGATACACCAGCACAAACACACACACACACACACGTGACACACACTGATACACCAGCACAAACACACACAATCACTAGTGACACACACTGATACACCAGCACAAACACACACACACACACACACGTGACACACACTGATACACCAGCACAAACACACACACACTAGTGACACACACTGATACACCAGCACAAACACACACACACTAGTGACACACACTGATACACAAGCACAACACACACACACACTAGTGACACACACTGATACACCAGCACAACACACACACACTAGTGACACACACTGATACACCAGCACAAACACACACAATCACTAGTGACACACACTGATACACAAGCACAACACACACAATCACTAGTGACACACACTGATACACCAGCACAAACACACACACACACTAGTGACACACACTGATACACAAGCACAACACACACAATCACTAGTGACACACACTGATACACCAGCACAACACACACAATCACTAGTGACACACACTGATACACAAGCACAACACACACAATCACTAGTGACACACACTGATACACAAGCACAACACACACAATCACTAGTGACACACACTGATACACCAGCACAAACACACACAATCACTAGTGACACACACTGATACACCAGCACAACACACACAATCACTAGTGACACACACTGATACACCAGCACAAACACACACAATCACTAGTGACACACACTGATACACCAGCACAAACACACACAATCACTAGTGACACACACTGATACACCAGCACAACACACACAATCACTAGTGACACACACTGATACACAAGCACAACACACACAATCACTAGTGACACACACTGATACACCAGCACAAACACACACAATCACTAGTGACACACACTGATACACCAGCACAAACACACACAATCACTAGTGACACACACTGATACACCAGCACAAACACACACACACACTAGTGACACACACTGATACACCAGCACAACACACACAATCACTAGTGACACACACTGATACACCAGCACAAACACACACACACACACTAGTGACACACACTGATACACCAGCACAAACACACACAATCACTAGTGACACACACTGATACACCAGCACAAACACACACAATCACTAGTGACACACACTGATACACCAGCACAAACACACACAATCACTAGTGACACACACTGATACACCAGCACAAACACACACACACTAGTGACACACACTGATACACCAGCACAAACACACACAATCACTAGTGACACACACTGATACACCAGCACAACACACACACACTAGTGACACACACTGATACACCAGCACAACACACACAATCACTAGTGACACACACTGATACACCAGCACAAACACACACACACACTAGTGACACACACTGATACACCAGCACAACACACACACACACTAGTGACACACACTGATACACCAGCACAACACACACACACACTAGTGACACACACTGATACACCAGCACAACACACATACCCCACCAGACACTAAGGAAAGAGAACAAGAAATAGATGGTAAGGCCACATCAAAAAATAGTTGTGGTTAAGGTAACATGGCCAAAAAAAAAGGGGTAGGTAGGTAGGCCCTAACTTTTGTTGTTGTTGAGATCGCCGAGTGGTGTTGAAAAGTCCAGTTCAAAAGGTTCAGCTAAACCACCTCGGCAAGTGATAAGTTTTCCTTTCCTACATCCAGATGTCCCAGAAAATATCCATGAGCGTGTAAGTTGCTTTGAAAGTGCTAATCACCCTCGTATCTTCAGAAATATGAGCACATGGCTCCATCAGAGCTGATTCTAGGATTTTGAAAAAGTGGGGGCGTCCCCCCCCCCCCCCCCCCCCCCACCCCCCCCCCACACCCCCCCCCAGAATGAAAAAAAGGGGGGCAGGTCCAATGGATACGAGGGAAAGGGGGGGGGAGGCGGCCGATTCAATCTTCGCTAGCCATGGCCACTTCTTCAGCTACTCGTCTTGGAACCGGTGTTCCCTCGCACTAGTGCCGTTATCTTCGGGCTGCTTCTTCGAGACTGTTGATGCAGTAGCTGTTTCTGCAACATCTTCTGCACTCTCGTTTGGCAGAGGATTTCTTTTTTTTTTTACTTTGCCGCCACAAAAATTGAAGTCGAAGAGCGTCGTTGTCCGCTTCATTTTGAAGAAAATTCAACATGGCGGGTAGGACTCTCGCAACTTCTTGTCGGTAAAAAGAGATGAACGCGATTGGTTGATTTACACTAACATTGTAAAGGAACCAATGGAATGTCGAGAAATCATACATTCCTGCTCGATGCTTTCGGTTTGTGTAGACGACGGATTTAGCAGACGACGAAGGAATTCCCGCAGCGATCGGTAAAAAGTGCGGGCAGTTCTGCAAACATGTGGGCGTCGGCCCACGTTTAGACCCGATTTTTGCGGGAAGGAACAGATTGGTGGGGGATTGCACCAATCCTGCGCCCTAGAATTAGCTCTGCTCCATTGAAATGGCAAATGACGCCATTTTGCAACGACACGTGGACATTCAGCATGTTAGAGTTATGCATAGGTGTCAACCCAATTTTCCTTTTTTCAAAACTTCCCTTATTGAAAAATAATTTTCCCCTTATTTCAAGCCTGAAAACCGTATAAATTTCAGAACACGCAAAACCATGAAAAAGTTGCCGTGAATACATTATATTCAGATATCGTTTTCATGCAGTTTTGCTATATATATTGAACAATGGGCAGGGGAGCGTACCTTCCTTTCTCAAAGGACAGGTTTTCCCATTCTTTCAAGTGTCTCCCACTCCCAACTCGTGCCTTTTGGGCCACAGGGGGGTTCGTAGAACTGGAAGAATTAGCGTCCGCCATTTTCGATTCAAACAACGCTCACACGGAAGTTCTGAAGAAACCACGCATGTGCAGATTACTAGAACAAATCGAACAAATCGCTCTCTGTGCATGACCGATCATCTAGCCTAGCCTACTGCTTTCGTTTTCCTGTTCGGCTGCTTGGCGTCCGCGTTTTGTCATCTGCTATCACAAAATTCTATCACTTTGCGGTTTGTCTCTGATTTCTGATCTGCCCGTATAAATCAGTTTTACCCGTATTGAAACTGTTATACGTCCGTACAGACCCCAAATCATGGTTTTCCCGTACAGCAATACGGGAAAACCGCATAGGTTGACACCTATGGTTATGTCCCCTGATGGGCATTCCCCGATTGAACTTGTGTCTCTCTCTCTCTCTTTTTTTTTTTTTTGGTCGCCCCCCAAAAAAATAGGGTAGGTCGGGATACCGTAACCACAACTATTTTATTTTTTCCTAAATAAAAAGTGGAAGATAGTCAAGTGTGTGTGTGTGTGTGTGTCTCAATGTGTCAAGTCAAGTCAAGTCAAAATGATCTTTATTGACGATAAAAGAATAAGCTTGATAAAGCTTTTTTACATCCTGTCGTCATAAATTAATAAGAAAAACAATTAAGGTAAACAAATAAAAAATATAAAGTGGAGAAAAATCAACCACAATAAAAAAATCATGGGGAAAATACATACACTTCATACAAGCACAATACAATGATTATGTATGCATAATGTACAAATGTAATCATAGTGGCCAAATATAAGGAAAGAGGAAGAGGGAGTTGGGGAAAAAATAATAATGACTGAGACAAGGAGACAGAAAGACAACAGAGACACCCGAATCGAGAGATAAAAACACAGAGAGAGAGAGTGCGAGAGAGAGAGAGAGAGAGAGAGTGCGAGAGAGTCATAGTTTACTCGGACATGAGAAAGAAGAAAAATATCCAAACAAAATCACAACGCAGAAAAGAAAGAAAAACACACAAAAAACCCAAAAAAACGAACACCGCTTACATTTAAAGCGCAGAAGGAAGTGAATGATAAAAAAAATATAAAAAAATACATGAACTTGCACGCACCTGTAATGGCTCCTCGTCTACTAGAGCAAGGCAGCACAAACACAAAGCAATTTACAGCAACAATAGCGCCTTAGGCACTCATTCTCATATTCACATCAGGTATTTTTACAAAGCATCAAGCATATTCTTTTTAAGTGCTTTTTTAAACGTTTGTTTTGAAGGACACGATTTTAGAGAAAAAGACAGATAATTCCATGATGTGCCCCCTGAGTAAACAACTAGATTTATAAACATTATTTCGTGGTCTGGGGAAAGAGAGCTTGTGGGTGTGTCTATTTGGGTTAATAGCAAAAGTCTTGATAATTCTTGGGGAGCGACTCCATTTACCACACTAAACATGCAGAGGCATTTGTTGAAGAGAAATCTGTCTTTTAGTGGCAAAATGTTTAATTTATTGTAATCATTAGCTGTTAGGGTGCTGGATTTCATCAGTACTAGTTTCACAGCTCGTTTATATAACCGACTTATATGTTTTAGATTAGCTTCACTAGTACTGTCCCAAAGGGTTGATGAGTAATTAATGTGAGACATAATGTGAGCATGGACAAATATTTTTCGTGACTGAAGATTTAAAAAGTTTTTAATTTTTGCCAATTGATAAATCTTTTTTTAGATACATTTACCCAGTTTAGATATATATGATCTGACCACAGTAAGTTATTATCAACAGTGATGCCTAAAATTTTATGTGACGCTACTTCTTCAATTTTTTTGCCTTGCACATACAATGGTGGAAATGGAGAAGTCATTTTTTGTCGCTTTTACGGTAGTTACATACATACATTTGGTCTTTTCAGTGTTGAGTGACATGTGATTCTGTTCAGTCCATGCTTCTAGATTATTAACGTCAGCTTGAAGATTGTTAACTAGTTCAGTTTGGTTATTACTGTTTGAGTGTAAGGAAGTATCGTCAGCAAACATTTCAGAATGACATTGTAGACATGATAAGGGCAGATCGTTTACATACATAGAAAACAAAAGAGGTCCCAAAACAGACCCCTGAGGAACACCAAAATGTACTGGGAGTAACTTAGAACTTTTTAAACAAATTTGAACAAGTTGAAAGAATTTATAAATGTTAGGGCTTCACTTGATATTTTGTAGTACCTAAGTTTTTTAAGTAGAAGAGTGGTTGATAACGTCGAACGCTTTCGCAAAGTCGACAAAGAGAATCCCAGTAAATTCGTTATTGTTAATATTTAAAAGATATTTGTCTATGAGTTGTATTAAAGTTGTGTGGCACGAGCGATTTTCTCGAAATCCAGATTGATTTTCATGAAGTAAGTCATAATGTATAAGATGTGAATATAAGTTGGATTTGATATGTCTCTCCAGAGGTTTTGACAGAAGCGATAATATAGATATAGGTCGGTAGTTTGAAGGACATGTAGGATCACTCGATTTGTACAGTGGTATCACTTTAGTCTGTTTGAATTTCTCAGGAAACTGTTGCTTATCAAGACACAGATTGTAAAGATAAGTCAATGTATGAGCAATAACTGGTGAGGCGACTTTTAGGATTTTGCTGTGTGTGTGTGCCACTGTGTGTGTGAGTGTGTCACTGTGTGTGTGTGTGTGTCATTGTATGTGTGTGTCACTGTGTGTGTGTGTGTGTCACTGTGTGTGTGTCACTCTGTGTGTGTGTGTGTGTGTGTGTGTGTGTGTCAATGTGTGTGTGTGTGTGTGTGTGTGTGTGTGTGTGTGTGTGTGTGTGTGTGTGTCAATGTGTGTGTGTGTGTGTGTGTGTGTGTGTGTCACTGTGTGTGTGTCATTATGTGTGTGTCACTATGTGTCCATGTGTCACTGTGTGTGTGCAGTGAGGGGACCCGAGGCCAGCACAAAGTCCCCCCCTCTCATCACTCCCCCTCGCCGCTCAGCCGTGGGGCGGGAACTGGCAAAAACGATGATGTCATCCTCCAACATGGCCACCCTGGCCTCGACTGACAGCGGATTGGTCACCTCCATGGGAGACACTCTGGAAATGCAGCAGGTACCACTCAGGATATTTCGTTATTTCTTATAAAATGGACAAATATTTTTTAAGTCTTATGTTTTAAACTCTTAGTCTTAATAAACTCTTCAATTGAACTAAAACAAGAGGCAGAGCCTTCAAGGCTCATGTCTGATTTGTATTACTATAATACTGTTATGTAGACACTTGTGCATCTGAGAACAGAATGAATTTTTATTTTACTGTGTAAATTAAATTATTTCTGTGCGTTAAATTACCCCTACCCTCAGTGTCTCAATGTAAGTGGCGGTACCATAGCCGATGAGGTTTAACCGAGGCGTGTGAGGTTTAACCGAGGCGTTGCCGCTACACCTATCTATATTGTTAAAAAATTTGTTTTTTTATTGTTTTGTTTTTTTTTTTTTTTATTATTAATTTTTTTTTTTTTTTTGTTTTTTGTTTTTGGGTTGGTTTTGTTCGTTTTTTTTTTTGTTTTTTTTTTTTTTTTTTTTTTGTTTTTTTTTTTGTTTTTTTTTTTATTTTTTTTGTTTTTTTTGTTGGGTTTTTTTGTTTTTTTTTTGTTTTTATTTTTTTTGTTTTTTTTTATATATATATTTTTTTTTTTTGTTTTTTATTTTTGTTTTTTTTTTTTTTTTTTTTTTGGTTTTTTTTTTTTTTTTGTTTTGGTTTTTTTGTTTGTTTGTTTATTTTGTTATTTTGGTGTTGGTGTTTTTTTTTTTTTTTTTGTTTTTTTTTTTGGTTTTTTTTTGTTTTTTTTTTTTTGGTTGTTTTTTTTTTTTTTTTTTTTTTGTGTTTTTTTTTTGGTTTTTTTTTTTGTTTTTTTTTTTTTTTGTGTTGTTTATTATTTTTTTTTTTTTTTTTTTTTATTTTTTTACGGGACTTTACTGGTGTTGCACTGCCTCCGGGCATTGCAGCCAGTATTATTCCCACCATCTTTGCATTTACAAATGTCCCATATGTGTATGACCGAGAGGACGTAAAACACCATTTTTCATTCAATTATCCTACCCCTTTCCCTCTTTCTTTAAAATTTAATTATATGTATGTTTATATATGCGCATGTAACATAGTGGAGACCTATTTTTATTTTTGGCAAACAAGTAAAATTGAAAAGCATATTGACAAAGCTTTCAGAAAAACATAGTGACCAATCCCCTCCCCCCCCTTCCTCCCCCGCCGGGGTAACGGGGGTCTACGGACACCTGTAGGTCTAAGCCTCTTGTCTTAGAAAATTAATAATTGAAGTTGTGGAATTCGCAAGGCCATACTCCTGATCTGATACTGTTTTAAACTGATTGTTCATGCGATAGAAACTTGTTCCACATCATCAACATTTCTGTAAGATACTTTAGTCCTAATATTTTATTTTCGCTTCGTTAATTCCCCCCCCCCCCCCCCCTCTGCCACAAAGCAAAGGTGAAGGTCGCAGCCTGCACGCTCATCCATCCGGGTCACATGGCATGATACGGTGACATGGTGATCAATCGTCTAGGCCTAACTTGATTTGGATTCGTACGTCGAACGCAGTGAAATCGACGAACACTGGATTTTCCGTATATTTTGTTCAAGACTGAAATGATTGTGGGCTAAATGTTAGGTACGTCGTCTTGATTATGAGGTAAGGCTTGATCTGTAGGCCTAGGCCTTGTTGTGTGTGCTATCGCCGGAAGTGCGATAATAAGTATTGCATGGGCAGAGATGATGCGCGAATGAACACGAACAACAGTTGTCAAAGGCGCAAATAAAACGAAACAACCGGGCCGTCAACGCACACACTCGGTACATCCATTTGTTACAGAAAATATAAGTTAACGACGTTAAAATGTACCTATTTGTACACACCTGAAGTCTTATGTTTCTTTTTAAACAGCGTTTTTGTATATCTAATGGAGAGTCTTCTTTGACTTTGACGAGGTGAATACAATACACTAAACTTAACAATGACAGCAGTGAATTAATATTATCTTAATAAACTCTTATACAATAATATTAATACATAAAATTATGTTGACTTGGTCGTTTGGTCTGAAAAGCCACTGTTAGTGTTCTACTATTGAAACAGCGGTGGAATGTGTGTGCCAGTCAGCCATGTCCCACTATGACTGTCCCAGATAGCACAGGAGACAAGTGCTATTGTGGAAGGATGGGCTGGCTGAGGTTTGTATTGAAGCCTTGTGGAGGGGACATTCCCACTCTGTCACACACACAGTGTCAGTCATTGAGGACAGTTGACTGCAGAGAGGGTCCTGGACGACAGTGAAATGCCAAGGCTGCTGCAGTGAGGACAGTTGGCTGCAGAGAGGGTCCTGGACGACAGTGAAATGCCAAGGCTGCTGCACTGAGGACAGTTGGCTGCAGAGAGGGTCCTGGACACCCAGTGAAATGCCAAGGCTGCTGCACTGAGGACAGTTGGCTGCAGAGAGGGTCCTGGACGACAGTGAAATGCCAAGGCTGCTGCACTGAGGACAGTTGGCTGCAGAGACTCTCTGAGAGAGGGTCCTGGACGACCAGTGAAATGCCAAGGCTGCTGCACTGAGGACAGTTGGCTGCACAGAGGGTCCTGGACGACAGTGAAATGCCAAGGCTGCTGCACTGAGGACAGTTGGCTGCAGAGAGGGTCCTGGACGACAGTGAAATGCCAAGGCTGCTGCAGTGAGGACAGTTGGCTGCAGAGAGGGTCCTGGACGACAGTGAAATGCCAAGGCTGCTGCACTGAGGACAGTTGGCTGCAGAGAGGGTCCTGGACACCCAGTGAAATGCCAAGGCTGCTGCACTGAGGACAGTTGGCTGCAGAGAGGGTCCTGGACGACAGTGAAATGCCAAGGCTGCTGCACTGAGGACAGTTGGCTGCAGAGACTCTCTGAGAGAGGGTCCTGGACGACCAGTGAAATGCCAAGGCTGCTGCACTGAGGACAGTTGGCTGCACAGAGGGTCCTGGACGACCAGTGAAATGCCAAGGCTGCTGCACTGAGGACAGTTGGCTGCACAGAGGGTCCTGGACGACAGTGAAATGCCAAGGCTGCTGCAGTGAGGACAGGTGGCTGCACAGAGGGTCCTTGACGACAGTGAAATGCCAAGGCTGCTGCACTGAGGACAGGTGGCTGCACAGAGGGTCCTGGAGAACCTGACTGCCCTGCGCTGTGCCATTTCTAGCTGGCGTACATCCTTCTGAAGATGAGGATCCCAGGCAGCTGAGGCGTACTCCATAATAGTTGTTGAAGGAAAACCTGACTGCCCTGCGTTGTACCATTTCCAGCTGGCGTACATCCTTCTGAAGATGAGGATCCCAGGCAGTTGAGGCGTACTCCATAATGGGCCGTACCATGGTGGTGTAGGAAGCGGCCTTGACCTTGGTGGTGCACTCGTTGATGTTGCGCCGCAGGAAACTGAGGTCTCTGCTTGCTTTTCCTGCTGTCACCTCGGTGTGCTTTGACCAGGTCAGGTTGTTGTTTAGGGTGACGCCAAGATATCTGCTGTCCTCTGATAGCTGGAGGACTTCGTCATGCAGGGTGTATGTTGTTTCACGGACCCGCTTGATCTTATTTGGCATGACTCTGATGACTGTGCATCTGCTGGGGTTGAACTCCATTTGCCATTCCTTCTCCCACTGCTCCAGTGATGACAGGTCCGATTGCAGCGCTTGCTGGTCTTTGTCGGAGCAGATGGTTCTAAACAGGAGGCAATCGTCAGCAAAGAGCTTTGTTTGAGAGAGTTTTCGGTGTCGGGCAAGTCATTGATGTATGCCAGAAAGAGGAGGGGGCCTAGGACAGTACCTTGGGGCACTCCCGATGTTACATCAGCTCGTGTGGAGTGTGTTCCCTCCAAGAGGACCTCCTGCTTTCTGGCAGACAGGAAGGACTGTATCCACTGAAGGGTGTTGTCCTGAACACCGTAGAAATGCAGCTTGTGGAGGAGGCGAGCGTGGAGCACCTTGTCGAACGCCTTGCTGAAGTCAAGGAGGATTACGTCTGTTTGCTTTCCAGAGGCGAGACTACTGGCAATGTCATGAATTGTGTCCACAAGCTGAGTCTCGCAGGAGCGTCTTCGGCGAAAGCCATGTTGACTGTCAGTCAGTATCTTGTTCTGATCAAAGTGCGTCATAATGCTGCTGTGAATGATGTGTTCCAACACCTTGCACATGATCGACATGAGTGACACGGGACGACAGTTGGAACCTTGCACATGATAGACGTGAGTGACATGGGATGACAGTTGGAACCTTGCACATGACAGATGTGAGTGACATGGGATGACAGTTGGAACCTTTCACATGATAGACGTGAGTGACATGGGATGACAGTTGGAACCTTTCACATGATAGACGTGAGTGACATGGGATGACAGTTGGAACCTTGCACATGATAGACGTGAGTGACATGGGATGACAGTTGGAACCTTGCACATGATAGACGTGAGTGACACGGGACGACAGTTGGAACCTTATACATGATAGACGTGAGTGACACGAGACGACAGTTGGAACCTTGCACATGATAGACGTGAGTGACATGGGATGACAGTTGGAACCTTGCACATGATAGACGTGAGTGACATGGGATGACAGTTGGAACCTTGCACATGATAGACGTGAGTGACACGGGACGACAGTTGGAACCTTATACATGATAGACGTGAGTGACACGAGACGACAGTTGGAACCTTGCACATGATAGACGTGAGTGACATGGGACGACAGTTGGAACCTTGCACATGATAGACGTGAGTGACACGGGACGACAGTTGGAAGCTAGGTGTGTCTCCCCTTTCTTAAAGATGGGTACGATCCATGCGTTCCGCCATCTCTCACTTTGCTGTTTGTCCCAACGTCAGGCTTGTGTCAACTTATGAGGAAAGCCATTGGAGTATAATGATAATAACCATGTATAACATGCTTTAATGTCAACATATGATGAAGGCTGTTGGAGTATAATGATAATAACCATGTATAACATGCTTTACTGTCAACCTATGATGAAGGCTGTTGGAGTATAATGATAATAACCATGTATAACATGCTTTAATGTCAACCTATGATGAAGGCTGTTGGAGTATAATGATAATAACCATGTATAACATGCTTTAATGTCAACCTATGATGAAGGCTGTTGGAGTATAATGATAATAACCATGTATAACACATTTAAAGTAAAGGGCATGATGATAATAACCATGGAGTAAAGGGCATGATGATAATAACCATGTATAACATGTTTAAAGTAAAGGGCATGATGATAACCATGTATAACACATTTAAAGTAAAGGGCATGATGATAATAACCATGGAGTAAAGGGCATGATGATAATAACAGTAAAGGGCATGATGATAATAACAGTAAAGGGCATGATGATAATAACCATGGAGTAAAGGGCATGATGACAATAACAGTAAAGGGCATGATGATAATAACAGTAAAGGGCATGATGATAATAACAGTAAAGGGCATGATGATAATAACCATGGAGTAAAGGGCATGATGACAATAACAGTAAAGGGCATGATGATAATAACCATGGAGTAAAGGGCATGATGATAATAACCATGGAGTAAAGGGCATGATGATAATAACATGTAAAGGGCATGATGATAATAACAGTAAAGGGCATGATGATAATAACAGTAAAGGGCATGATGATAATAACAGTAAAGGGCATGATGATAATAACCATGGAGTAAAGGGCATGATGATAATAACAGTAAAGGGCATGATGACAATAACAGTAAAGGGCATGATGATAATAACCATGGAGTAAAGGGCATGATGATAATAACAGTAAAGGGCATGATGATAATAACCATGGAGTAAAGGGCATGATGATAATAACCATGGAGTAAAGGGCATGATGATAATAACAGTAAAGGGCATGATGATAATAACAGTAAAGGGCATGATGACAATAACAGTAAAGGGCATGATGATAATAACAGTAAAGGGCATGATGATAATAACCATGGAGTAAAGGGCATGATGATAATAACCATGGAGTAAAGGGCATGATGACAATAACAGTAAAGGGCATGATGATAATAACAGTAAAGGGCATGATGATAATAACAGTAAAGGGCATGATGATAATAACAGTAAAGGGCATGATGATAATAACAGTAAAGGGCATGATGATAATAACCATGGAGTAAAGGGCATGATGATAATAACAGTAAAGGGCATGATGACAATAACAGTAAAGGGCATGATGATAATAACAGTAAAGGGCATGATGATAATAACAGTAAAGGGCATGATGATAATAACAGTAAAGGGCATGATGATAATAACCATGGAGTAAAGGGCATGATGATGATAATAACAGTAAAGGGCATGATGATAATAACAGTAAAGGGCATGATGATAATAACAGTAAAGGGCATGATGATGATAACCATGGAGTAAAGGGCATGATGACAATAACAGTAAAGGGCATGATGATAATAACCATGGAGTAAAGGGCATGATGACAATAACAGTAAAGGGCATGATGATAATAACAGTAAAGGGCATGATGACAATAACAGTAAAGGGCATGATGATAATAACCATGGAGTAAAGGGCATGATGATAATAACAGTAAAGGGCATGATGATAATAACAGTAAAGGGCATGATGATAATAACAGTAAAGGGCATGATGATAATAACAGTAAAGGGCATGATGATAATAACAGTAAAGGGCATGATGATAATAACAGTAAAGGGCATGATGATGATAACAGTAAAGGGCATGATGATGATAACCATGGAGTAAAGGGCATGATGATAATAACAGTAAAGGGCATGATGATAATAACCATGGAGTAAAGGGCATGATGACAATAACAGTAAAGGGCATGATGATAATAACCATGGAGTAAAGGGCATGATGATAATAACAGTAAAGGGCATGATGATAATAACCATGGAGTAAAGGGCATGATGACAATAACAGTAAAGGGCATGATGATAATAACAGTAAAGGGCATGATGATAATAACAGTAAAGGGCATGATGATAATAACCATGGAGTAAAGGGCATGATGACAATAACAGTAAAGGGCATGATGACAATAACAGTAAAGGGCATGATGACAATAACAGTAAAGGGCATGATGATAATAACAGTAAAGGGCATGATGATAATAACCATGGAGTAAAGGGCATGATGATGATAATAACAGTAAAGGGCATGATGATAATAACAGTAAAGGGCATGATGACAATAACAGTAAAGGGCATGATGATAATAACCATGGAGTAAAGGGCATGATGATAATAACAGTAAAGGGCATGATGACAATAACAGTAAAGGGCATGATGATAATAACAGTAAAGGGCATGATGATAATAACAGTAAAGGGCATGATGATGATAACCATGGAGTAAAGGGCATGATGATAATAACAGTAAAGGGCATGATGATAATAACAGTAAAGGGCATGATGATAATATGGAGTAAAGGGCATGATGATAATAACCATGGAGTAAAGGGCATGATGATAATAACAGTAAAGGGCATGATGATAATAACCATGGAGTAAAGGGCATGATGACAATAACAGTAAAGGGCATGATGATAATAACCATGGAGTAAAGGGCATGATGACAATAACCATGGAGTAAAGGGCATGATGACAATAACAGTAAAGGGCATGATGACAATAACAGTAAAGGGCATGATGATAATAACAGTAAAGGGCATGATGATAATAACAGTAAAGGGCATGATGATAATAACCATGGAGTAAAGGGCATGATGATGATAACCATGGAGTAAAGGGCATGATGATAATAACAGTAAAGGGCATGATGATAATACCAGTAAAGGGCATGATGATAACCATGGAGTAAAGGGCATGATGATAATAACCATGGAGTAAAGGGCATGATGATAATAACCATGTATAGGATTCAGGGCAAAGTGCCAGGGCCAATCCTTCATTCCTCCTGCCTCCCTCTCCCCCAACCCAGACAACTACACCAGTTTTTAACAATAATAATGATATGTTGTTCAATGTTTCAGGGCAAAATCCCAGTGCCCATCCTTCCCCCCACCTCTCACTCCCCCAACCCAGACAACTACACGAACCCTGACCTCTTCAGCAACCCCGGTTCCCTTGACAACGACCTCCAGGCCATCGACGACCGGACGACCTTCAATGAAGCGGGGTCAGAGGTCGGCAGCGACAATTTCTACCTGCCCCCTCTCCCCCCGGAGCCTAAAGGGGGTCAGGGGAACTTGGGGGCGTCGCTCAATGCACTGCAGGCGCTGATGGGGAACAACGCGCCAAATCTACTGCAGCAGGTATGGAGTGTGTTGGATAATGTTCACACTTTACTGTTTCATTTCTGGTCGTGTGGGTAGAGGACAGACAGCAGGTATGGAGTGTGTTGGATAGTGTCCACACTTTACTGTTTCATTTCTGGTGGTGTGGGTAGAGGACAGACAGCAGGTATGGAGTGTGTTGGATAGTATCCACACTTTACTGTTTCATTTCTTGTGGGGATGGGTAGAGGACAGACAGCAGGTATGGAGTGTGTTGGATAGTGTCCACACTTCCCGTCCCATGCAGATGTCATTGTTTCATGATGATGATTGTCATTTCCCGTCCCATGCAGATGTCACTGTTTCATGATGATGATTGTCATTTCCCGTCCCATGCTGATGTCATTGTTTCATGATGATGATTGTCATTTCCCGTCCCATGCAGATGTCATTGTTTCATGATGATTGTCATTTCCCGTCCCATGCAGATGTCATTGTTTCATGATGATTGTCATTTCCCGTCCCATGCAGATGTCATTGTTTCATGATGATGATTGTCATTTCCCATCCCATGCAGATGTCATTGTTTCATGATGATGATTGTCATTTCCCGTCCCATGCAGATATCATTGTTTCATGATGATGATTGTCATTTCCCGTCCCATGCAGATATCATTGTTTCATGATGATGATTGTCATTTCCCGTCCCATGCAGATGTCATTGTTTCATGATGATTGTCATTTCCCGTCCCATGCAGATGTCACTGTTTCATGATGATGATTGTCATTTCCCGTCCCATGCAGATGTCATTGTTTCATGATGATGATTGTCATTTCCCGTCCCATGCAGATGTCATTGTTTCATGATGATGATTGTCATTTCCCGTCCCATGCAGATGTCATTGTTTCATGATGATGATTGTCATTTCCTGTCCCATGATGATGATTGTCATTGCAGATGTCATTGTTTCATGATGATTGTCATTTCCCGTCCCATGCAGTCATTGTTTCATGATGATTGTCATTTCCCGTCCCATGCAGATGTCACTGTTTCATGATGATGATTGTCATTTCCCGTCCCATGCAGATGCTGTCACAACTCCCCGCCCAGCAGAGGCTCCTGCTTTTAGAACAGCGCCAGGCAGCCGTGCAGGAGTCAGCCTCCCCCACCTTCTCCCCCGTCAACACCCTCCCCCCTCACCACTCCATGCCCCCATCCCCCACTCACCGCTCCATGCCCCCTCCCCCACCCCCCACCACCACCAACATCCCAACTTTCTCTTCCTCTGTGCCGGACTTTGCGTCTTCCCAGTCGGCCATGTTCATGCCTCGCAGCTTTTCAGCCTTGTATGATGACACGCCTTCAACCGCCGGTATGCAGCCTTGGGGCCCCGAGGGCCCCGTTCACAGACCTCAAAATGTACAACACAGGCCTCAGCCTGTCAATCAGAACATTGTGCACAGACCTTCCTTTCCAGCGCCTGGCGCTCAGGCGTCATTTCACAGACCTTCCTTTCCAGCGCCTGGCGCTCGGGCGACATTTCACAGACCTTCCGTTCCCTCTCAGCTTCAAGGTCTCTCTCAGGGCTTTTCAACGCCACCTTCGTTTCCCTCAGCTCAGGGCGACAGGGGATTGTCTCCCTTTCAGACCTCCGTGCCTTCCCAGCATCCTTCAGTGTCGGCAGACGCACATCAACGAGCGCAGCAACATCGTCAGCAACAACAACACCAACAACAGCAACAGTCTTTAGGCTATTCCTTGCCTTATGCCAACGCTGTAGACAGGAATAACAGGCCTGCGCCTTTTGATCCCCGGGTGAACAAGCGGGTGTCGTGGGAGTATGGGGAGAGAGAGGGGGATGGAGAGAGTGGGGAGGAGGAGGAGGTCACTGCTGATAGAAGGAATGAAGAGGAGGAGGAGGAGGAAGAAGAGGAGGAATTGGACACCACTGTGAAGGTAAGTGGAAAGCGGTCAAAGATGAAATGAAGAGAAAAGGCCTATGCCATTTGAAAATAAGGATTGCTTGCATTGGCATGCAGCCCTAGCTAGATAGCATGAACCATTGTTGATTGTCATACACTAGTGATGTATTGATAACTGGTATATTAGTAAATTATTACATATGATAACAGCCCTAGCTAGATAGTATGAACCATTGCTGATTGTCATACACTATACAGTGATGTATTGATAACTGGTTTATTACATATAACACTTTTTTCTTTTTTTTTAAACAGCCCTAGCTAGATAGTATGAACCATTGTTGATTGTCATACACTATCCAGTGATGTATTGATAACTGGTATATTACATATGATAACAGCCCTAGCTAGATAGTATGAACCATTGTTGATTGTCATACACTATCCAGTGATGTATTGATAACTGGTATATTACATATGATAACAGCCCTAGCTAGATAGTATGAACCATTGTTGATTGTCATACACTATCCAGTGATGTATTGATAACTGGTATATTACATATGATAACAGCCCTAGCTAGATAGTATGAACCATTGTTGATTGTCATACACTATACAGTGATGTATTTATAACTGGTTTATTACATATAACAGCCCTAGCTAGATAGTATGAACCATTGTTGATTGTCATACACTAGTGATGTATTGATAACTGGTTTATTACATATAACAGCCCTAGCTAGATAGTATGAACCATTGTTGATTGTCATACACTAGTGATGTATTGATAACTGGTATATTACATATAACAGCCCTAGCTAGATAGTATGAACCATTGTTGATTGTCATACACTAGTGATGTATTGATAACTGGTATATTACATATAACAGCCCTAGCTAGATAGTATGAACCATTGTTGATTGTCATACACTAGTGATGTATTGATAACTGGTTTATTACATATAACAGCCCTAGCTAGATAGTATGAACCATTGTTGATTGTCATACACTAGTGATGTATTGATAACTGGTTTATTACATATAACAGCCCTAGCTAGATAGTATGAACCATTGTTGATTGTCATACACTAGTGATGTATTGATAACTGGTTTATTACATATAACAGCCCTAGCTAGATAGTATGAACCATTGTTGATTGTCATACACTATACAGTGATGTATTGATGATCACTGGTTTATTACATATGATACAGTGATGTATTGATAACTGGTTTATTACATGTGATACAGTGATGTATTGATAACTGGTTTATTACATGTGATACAGTGATGTATTGATGATCACTGGTTTATTACATATGATACAGTGATGTATTGATAGCTGGTTGATGACATATGATACAGTGATGTATTGATCACTGGTTTATTACATATGCTGACAGTGATGTATTGATAACTGGTTTATTACATGTGATACAGTGATGTATTGATAGCTGGTTGATGACATATGATACAGTGATGTATTTCTAACTGGTTGATTACATATGATAGTGATGTATTGATAACTGGTTGATTACATATGATACAGTGATGTATTTCTAACTGGTTGATTACATATGATACAGTGATGTATTGATAACTGGTTGATTACATATGATGACAGGCCGCGGTAGAGGACCCAGAAGATCGGCCCATTTCAACAGGGCTCCATGCACACAAGACCTTTGAACAACTGTTGGAAGAACGTTTGTCGCAGGACACACCTCAGGTCTGTGTTCGTTTCTGTAACAACTGTTGCCTTTGTAAGATCGGCCCATTTCAACAGGGCACAAGACCTTTGAACAACTGTTGGAAGAACGTTTGTCGCAGGACACACCTCAGGTCTGTGTTTGTTTCTGTAACAACTGTTGCCTTTGTAAGACAGGAAGGGGTTTGTCCCACTTGCTTCCTCAGTGTTAATCAGCCTTTCACAATCTGAACTTTTCCCTACATTCTTATGTCAGTCTAGCAGTGTGTCTTGTCGAGTCAGAGCTTGGAGCACTTTGGCGCCTGTTGTCTTAGTAAGACAGGTTTGTGATTGCTAGGCTCATCTTTGGCGCCTGTTGTCTTAGTAAGACAGGTTTGTGATTGCTAGGCTCATCTTTGGCGCCTGTTGTCTTAGTAAGACAGGTTTGTGATTGCTAGGCTCATCTTTTATGTTCTGAATCCTTCACTCTCAGTTTAATCTAGTTTCATCAGGACATTTTGAAGATCATATCGAAGGGTGCCTGCCAGAACGGTCTATCTCAAAAGGAATAAAGAGCACAGATGGGCAGTTCTGGCATTCACCCCTCGATATTAGATGTTTTCACTTCGGTTCTAAAAGAGATGTCTGAGAAAAACAAAACATTCTATGCTTGCTACTATTGATAATGTGTCGTCTGTAAAGTTAACATATTTCTGTTAATTTATGGAAATGTAAAGTTGTTGAATATATGTTTAAGGATACAGCTGACAATGCTCAGTCCTGTTCTCACACCCCAGCAGGCTGAAGACTCCCCCCCAGGCCCGGAGCAGCAAAAGGTCGGCCCAGTGAAGCGCCCTTTCCTTCGCAAAGGTCAGGGCATCGCACGATTCTCCGGCCCAATCAAGCGGCCCCCGCCCAAGCGTCCATCTTCCCACACACGAGGCGCCGCATTGGCGCAGAAAGGAGAGGCTCGGTGCCGCAGCCTTGGGGCAAGGGCTGTGAGTGGAGGGGGTGGGGGAGCAGGACAGTCAGTGACAGCAAGGAAAGTGTCGGAGAAAAAAAGAGTTACTGCCACGAAGAGGAAGGTATGTCACATACTGTGTGCTGGTGTGTTTGTGTGTGAAAGTAAAAGAGAGAGTGTGTGTGTGTGTGTGCATGTGCGTGTGTGTGTGTGTGCGTGCGTGCGTGCGTGCGTGCGTGCGTGCACACGCGCGCGTGTGTGTGTGTACGTGTACGTGCGCGTTTGTGCCAATTAAATAAAGTCCAACATTTCAAGATAAGTATTAAAAAAGCAATTGACTTTTTGTAACGTCTACTCATCTAAAAAAAAAAAACTCAGAAAAATTTGTAAAAAGAAAACAAATATAAAAAAGTATCCATACAAAAATAACAAGAAAGAAAAAAAGTTTGTTTATAGCAAGAAAGTTAATGACTGAAATGTCACTTTATAAATGTTATGTTCAATATTACTTTGCTAAAAAGGAGAAAAGTACAAAGTCCATATCACTGATCTTTGGCCTGAATGTTTTAGCATTATTTTCTCAGGAGCAAGAAGAAGGATAACAGGATCATCAAAGCGAGTGATTGATTGATTGATCAACTTTTCAGGAGGAAGAAGAGCGGCCCCCGGCAGACAAACTGACGCTGATCAAACGCAGACAGGAGTCGACCACAGGCCGGAAGGCTCAGCCAATCAGCAGGCCCCAGTCCAGCACCAGGGGTCAGCCCCAGGGGTCATTGCCCCTGACAACAGAGGACCAGGATGACAAGGACTCCATCGCTGACGACGCTTCCTTTGTAGCTGGGCTGAAAGAGAGGGAGAAAAAAGCACCGGTAAGATTGGGCCACTAGTAAGTGAAAGAGAGAGCTCTGTGACAACGCTTCCTTTGTGGCTGGGCTGAAGGAGAGATTGGGCCACTAGTAAGTGAAAGAGAGAGCTCTGTGACGACGCTTCCTTTGTGGCTGGGCTGAAGGAGAGATTGGGCCACTAGTAAGTGAAAGAGAGAGCTCTGTGACGACGCTTCCTTTGTGGCTGGGCTGAAGGAGAGATTGGGCCACTAGTAAGTGAAAGAGAGAGCTCTGTGACGACGCTTCCTTTGTGGCTGGGCTGAAGGAGAGATTGGGCCACTAGTAAGTGAAAGAGAGAGCTCTGTGACGACGCTTCCTTTGTGGCTGGGCTGAAGGAGAGATTGGGCCACTAGTAAGTGAAAGAGAGAGCTCTGTGACGACGCTTCCTTTGTGGCTGGGCTGAAGGAGAGATTGGGCCACTAGTAAGTGAAAGAGAGAGCTCTGTGACGACGCTTCCTTTGTGGCTGGGCTGAAGGAGAGATTGGGCCACTAGTAAGTGAAAGAGAGAGCTCTGTGACGACGCTTCCTTTGTGGCTGGGCTGAAGGAGAGATTGGGCCACTAGTAAGTGAAAGAGAGAGCTCTGTGACGACGCTTCCTTTGTGGCTGGGCTGAAGGAGAGATTGGGCCAAAGATAAAGTGAGATGGTATCTCTATGACAACGTTTCTTTTGAGGCCGGATTGAAGGAGAGGGAGAAAAAAGCACCGGTAAGATTGGGCCAAAGATAAAGTGAGGATGGGATCTCTCTTTTGAGGCCGGATTGAAGGAGAGGGAGAAAAAAGCACCGGTAAGATTGGGCCAAAGATAAAGTGAGGATGGGATCTCTCTTTTGAGGCCGGATTGAAGGAGAGGGAGAAAAAAGCACGTTTTAACTTTTTTTCTGAAATAGGTGTACCATATTTATTATTCTATAAGGCGATACTTTTTTTCTCACAAACTGAGACCCCTGCACCTCATAATGTGACTGATAATACAGTAAGAAACTATGATCCAGACTGAGACCCCTGCGCCTTATGATGTGACTGATAATATAGTATGAAACTATGATCCAGACTGAGACCCCTGCATCTCATAATGTGACTGATAATACAGTAAGAAACTATGATCCAGACTGAGACCCCTGCACCTCATAATGTGACTGATAATACAGTATGAAACTATGATCCAGACTGAGACCCCTGCGCCTCATAATGTGACTGATAATACAGTAAGAAATTATGATCCAGACTGAGACCCCTGCACCTCATAATGTGACTGATAATACAGTAAGAAATTATGATCCAGACTGAGACCCCTGCACCTCATAATGTGACTGATAATACAGTAAGAAATTATGATCCAGACTGAGACCCCTGCACCTTATGATGTGACTGATAATACAGTATGAAACTATGATCCAGACTGAGACCCCTGCACCTCATAATGTGACTGATAATACAGTATGAAACTATGATCCAGACTGAGACCCCTGCACCTTATGATGTGACTGATAATACAGTATGAAACTATGATCCAGACTGAGACCCCTGCGCCTCATAATGTGACTGATAATACAGTAAGAAACTATGATCCAGACTGAGACCCCTGAACCTCATAATGTGACTGATAATACAGTATGAAACTATGATCCAGACTGAGACCCCTGCACCTCATAATGTGACTGATAATACAGTATGAAACTATGATCCAGACTGAGACCCCTGCACCTTATGATGTGACTGATAATACAGTATGAAACTATGATCCAGACTGAGACCCCTGCACCTCATAATGTGACTGATAATACAGTAAGAAACTATGATCCAGACTGAGACCCCTGCACCTCATGATGTGACTGATAATACAGTATGAAACTATGATCCAGACTGAGACCCCTGCGCCTCATGATGTGACTGATAATACAGTAAGAAACTATGATCCAGACTGAGACCCCTGCACCTCATAATGTGACTGATAATACAGTAAGAAACTATGATCCAGACTGAGACCCCTGCACCTTATGATGTGACTGATAATACAGTAAGAAACTATGATCCAGACTGAGACCCCTGCACCTCATGATGTGACTGATAATACAGTAAGAAACTATGATCCAGACTGAGACCCCTGCACCTCATAATGTGACTGATAATATAGTAAGAAACTATGATCCAGACTGAGACCCCTGCACCTTATGATGTGACTGATAATACAGTAAGAAACTATGATCCAGACTGAGACCCCTGCACCTCATAATGTGACTGATAATACAGTATGAAACTATGATCCAGACTGAGACCCCTGCACCTTATGATGTGACTGATAATATAGTATGAAACTATGATCCAGACTGAGACCCCTGCACCTCATAATGTGACTGATAATATAGTATGAAACTATGATCCAGACTGAGACCCCTGCACCTTATAATGTGACTGATAATACAGTATGAAACTATGATCCAGACTGAGACCCCTGCACCTCATAATGTGACTGATAATACAGTATGAAACTATGATCCAGACTGAGACCCCTGCACCTTATAATGTGACTGATAATACAGTATGAAACTATGATCCAGACTGAGACCCCTGCACCTCATAATGTGACTGATAATACAGTATGAAACTATGATCCAGACTGAGACCCCTGCACCTTATGATGTGACTGATAATACAGTATGAAACTATGATCCAGACTGAGACCCCTGCACCTCATAATGTGACTGATAATACAGTATGAAACTATGATCCAGACTGAGACCCCTGCACCTTATGATGTGACTGATAATACAGTATGAAACTATGATCCAGACTGAGACCCCTGCACCTCATAATGTGACTGATAATATAGTATGAAACTATGATCCAGACTGAGACCCCTGCACCTTATGATGTGACTGATAATATAGTATGAAACTATGATCCAGACTGAGACCCCTGCACCTCATAATGTGACTGATAATACAGTATGAAACTATGATCCAGACTGAGACCCCTGCACCTTATGATGTGACTGATAATATAGTATGAAACTATGATCCAGACTGAGACCCCTGCACCTTATGATGTGACTGATAATATAGTATGAAACTATGATCCAGACTGAGACCCCTGCACCTTATGATGTGACTGATAATACAGTATGAAACTATGATCCAGACTGAGACCCCTGCACCTTATGATGTGACTGATAATACAGTATGAAACTATGATCCAGACTGAGACCCCTGAACCTCATAATGTGACTGATAATACAGTAAGAAACTATGATCCAGACTGAGACCCCTGAACCTCATAATGTGACTGATAATACAGTATGAAACTATGATCCAGACTGAGACCCCTGCACCTCATAATGTGACTGATAATACAGTAAGAAACTATGATCCAGACTGAGACCCCTGCACCTTATGATGTGACTGATAATACAGTATGAAACTATGATCCAGACTGAGACCCCTGCACCTTATGATGTGACTGATAATACAGTATGAAACTATGATCCAGACTGAGACCCCTGAACCTCATAATGTGACTGATAATACAGTAAGAAACTATGATCCAGACTGAGACCCCTGAACCTCATAATGTGACTGATAATACAGTATGAAACTATGATCCAGACTGAGACCCCTGAACCTCATAATGTGACTGATAATACAGTAAGAAACTATGATCCAGACTGAGACCCCTGCACCTCATAATGTGACTGATAATACAGTAAGAAACTATGATCCAGACTGAGACCCCTGCACCTCATAATGTGACTGATAATACAGTAAGAAACTATGATCCAGACTGAGACCCCTGCGCCTTATGATGTGACTGATAATACAGTAAGAAACTATGATCCAGACTGAGACCCCTGCGCCTCATAATGTGACTGATAATACAGTAAGAAACTATGATCCAGACTGAGACCCCTGCACCTTATGATGTGACTGATAATACAGTAAGAAACTATGATCCAGACTGAGACCCCTGCACCTCATAATGTGACTGATAATACAGTATGAAACTATGATCCAGACTGAGACCCCTGCACCTCATAATGTGACTGATAATACAGTAAGAAACTATGATCCAGACTGAGACCCCTGCGCCCTCATAATGTGACTGATAATACAGTATGAAACTATGATCCAGACTGAGACCCCTGCACCTTATGATGTGACTGATAATACAGTAAGAAACTATGATCCAGACTGAGACCCCTGCACCTCATAATGTGACTGATAATACAGTATGAAACTATGATCCAGACTGAGACCCCTGCACCTCATGATGTGACTGATAATACAGTATGAAACTATGATCCAGACTGAGACCCCTGCACCTTATGATGTGACTGATAATACAGTAAGAAACTATGATCCAGACTGAGACCCCTGCACCTTATAATGTGACTGATAATACAGTATGAAACTATGATCCAGACTGAGACCCCTGCACCTCATGATGTGACTGATAATACAGTATGAAACTATGATCCAGACTGAGACCCCTGCACCTCATAATGTGACTGATAATACAGTATGAAACTATGATCCAGACTGAGACCCCTGCACCTCATAATGTGACTGATAATACAGTATGAAACTATGATCCAGACTGAGACCCCTGCACCTCATAATGTGACTGATAATACAGTAAGAAATTATGATCCAGACTGAGACCCCTGCACCTCATAATGTGACTGATAATACAGTATGAAACTATGATCCAGACTGAGACCCCTGCACCTCATAATGTGACTGATAATACAGTAAGAAACTATGATCCAGACTGAGACCCCTGCACCTCATGATGTGACTGATAATACAGTAAGAAACTATGATCCAGACTGAGACCCCTGCACCTCATAATGTGACTGATAATACAGTATGAAACTATGATCCAGACTGAGACCCCTGCACCTCATGATGTGACTGATAATACAGTATGAAACTATGATCCAGACTGAGACCCCTGCACCTCATAATGTGACTGATAATACAGTATGAAACTATGATCCAGACTGAGACCCCTGCACCTCATGATGTGACTGATAATACAGTATGAAACTATGATCCAGACTGAGACCCCTGCACCTCATAATGTGACTGATAATACAGTAAGAAACTATGATCCAGACTGAGACCCCTGCACCTCATAATGTGACTGATAATACAGTATGAAACTATGATCCAGACTGAGACCCCTGCACCTCATGATGTGACTGATAATACAGTATGAAACTATGATCCAGACTGAGACCCCTGCACCTCATAATGTGACTGATAATACAGTAAGAAACTATGATCCAGACTGAGACCCCTGCACCTCATAATGTGACTGATAATACAGTAAGAAACTATGATCCAGACTGAGACCCCTGCACCTCATAATGTGACTGATAATACAGTAAGAAACTATGATCCAGACTGAGACCCCTGCACCTCATAATGTGACTGATAATACAGTATGAAACTATGATCCAGACTGAGACCCCTGCACCTCATAATGTGACTGATAATACAGTATGAAACTATGATCCAGACTGAGACCCCTGCACCTCATAATGTGACTGATAATACAGTATGAAACTATGATCCAGACTGAGACCCCTGCACCTCATAATGTGACTGATAATACAGTATGAAACTATGATCCAGACTGAGACCCCTGCACCTTATGATGTGACTGATAATACAGTATGAAACTATGATCCAGACTGAGACCCCTGCACCTCATAATGTGACTGATAATACAGTATGAAACTATGATCCAGACTGAGACCCCTGCACCTCATAATGTGACTGATAATACAGTAAGAAACTATGATCCAGACTGAGACCCCTGCACCTCATAATGTGACTGATAATACAGTATGAAACTATGATCCAGACTGAGACCCCTGCACCTCATAATGTGACTGATAATACAGTATGAAACTATGATCCAGACTGAGACCCCTGCACCTCATAATGTGACTGATAATACAGTATGAAACTATGATCCAGACTGAGACCCCTGCACCTCATAATGTGACTGATAATACAGTAAGAAACTGTGATCCAGACTGAGACCCCTGCACCTTATGATGTGACTGATAATACAGTATGAAACTATGATCCAGACTGAGACCCCTGCACCTCATAATGTGACTGATAATACAGTAAGAAACTGTGATCCAGACTGAGACCCCTGCACCTTATGATGTGACTGATAATACAGTATGAAACTATGATCCAGACTGAGACCCCTGCACCTCATAATGTGACTGATAATACAGTAAGAAATTATGATCCAGACTGAGACCCCTGCACCTTATGATGTGACTGATAATACAGTATGAAACTATGATCCAGACTGAGACCCCTGCACCTTATGATGTGACTGATAATACAGTATGAAACTATGATCCAGACTGAGACCCCTGCACCTCATAATGTGACTGATAATACAGTAAGAAATTATGATCCAGACTGAGACCCCTGCACCTCATAATGTGACTGATAATACAGTAAGAAACTATGATCCAGACTGAGACCCCTGCACCTCATAATGTGACTGATAATACAGTAAGAAACTATGATCCAGACTGAGACCCCTGCACCTCATAATGTGACTGATAATACAGTATGAAACTATGATCCAGACTGAGACCCCTGCGCCTCATGATGTGACTGATAATACAGTAAGAAATTATGATCCAGACTGAGACCCCTGCACCTCATAATGTGACTGATAATACAGTATGAAACTATGATCCAGACTGAGACCCCTGCACCTCATAATGTGACTGATAATACAGTAAGAAATTATGATCCAGACTGAGACCCCTGCACCTCATGATGTGACTGATAATACAGTAAGAAACTATGATCCAGACTGAGACCCCTGCACCTCATAATGTGACTGATAATACAGTATGAAACTATGATCCAGACAGACCCCTGCACCTCATGATGTGACTGATAATACAGTAAGAAACTATAATAACAAATTCTGAGTTTTGTTTCAAATTTGGGGGTGCGCATAATAATTAGGTGTGCCTTATAGAACTTATTGTGCGAAAAATATGACAGTAACAACGAAGCAGCTTTTTAATCTGTGAATTACAGAAAATGAAATTCCCTGGTTTTGTGTGTGTGTTTTTTTACAGTTGGAGGCGGAAGAACTGGATGAGTTTGAAGCTCTGGAAGACATCGCTGACAACATGTCCCTTGTCAGCAACTCCTCCATCGTGCAGCGACTGATAACGCCTAATAAACAGCGACAGAAGGTGGGTCTTCATTCTTCTTGGTGGCATGTCACTGTCACTGTTAATTGATGTTTTACACTGAATTGCGCCTCACTGTCACTCTCTGTGGTGTCTTCATTCTTCTTGGTGGCATGTCACTGTCACTGTTAATTGATGTTTTACACTGAATTGCGCCTCAGTCACTCTCTGTGGTGTCTTCATTCTTCTTGGTGGCATGTCACTGTCACTGTCAATTGATGTTTTACACTGAATTGTGCCTTACTGTCACTCTCTGTGGTGTCTTCTTCTTGGTGGCATGTCACTGTCACTGTCAATTGATGTTTTACACTGAATTGCGCCTCAGTCACTCTCTGTGGTGTCTTCATTCTTCTTGGTGGCATGTCACTGTCACTGTCAATTGATGTTTTACACTGAATTGCGCCTCAGTCACTCTCTGTGGTGTCTTCATTCTTCTTGGTGGCATGTCACTGTCACTGTCAATTGATGTTTTGCACTGAATTGTGCCGTACTGTCACTCTGTGGTGTCTTCATCTTAGTGGCATGTCACTGTCACTGTCAATTGATGTTTTGCACTGAATTGTGCCGTACTGTCACTCTCTGTGGTGTCTTCTTCTTGGTGGCATGTCACTGTCACTGTCAATTGATTTTTGACACTGAATTGTGCCACACTGTCACTCTCTGTGGTGTTTTCATCTTGGTGGCATGTTACTGTCACTGTCAATTGATTTTTGACACTGAATTGTGCCTTACTGTCTGTCACGGAATCCCCCGCTCGATCCTGATCAGAGATCGGGAGAGGGAAAACGCGAACCCCGAGGAAAGTCCCGCATGCCCAAACAAATAAGCTCACAGGAGAAGGCACACGCGCACACCAGAAATACAATACAAAACAAGACTATTTATTATAATCAAGCAGACACACACTTACACAATTCAATACACTCAACGTTTAACAAGTTATCTACATAATATACATGGCATTCAAAAGTTTGTCCAAAGAATAAACCAAAACCGGCAATTTAACTAATTAACTAAAAGAGAGTTTGTATGCAGAAACACAAATTGAAGGGAAAACGACGAAAGGGCAGACGAAGAAAAGATGTCCAACAAAACAAACAGCAGAGCGTCCGAAGAAGAGGAAGAAGAAGACAAGGGGAAAACTAAAGTCGGTGGAAGAAAAACTGCTGCTCCTCCTGGGGCAGACTACAGCAGCAGAAACAAAAGAAAAGGAGAAACGGCAAAGGTCGCCCCCAGACTCCTCAACAGGAACGGTCGAAGCCTGGCCCAAACCCACAGACAGGCCCACGGATCGGGCCTAACACGGGGCCAGACGGAAAGGCGAGCGGCCTCTCACAGCCGGAAATGGAGAAAAGAGGTAGACCGGGCGGTCAACCAGGCAGCAACAGGTCAGGTCGGGAGAACGCGACCAAAGGTACCACGGGAACCCAGGTACAGGATCAGGTTCAGGCTCAGGACAAACTTCCAAGTGGCGGAATGAAGAAGAAGAATCCTCCCCACAAGACAGTCGCAGCTCTGGTCTCGCCAAGGGCTCGGGGTAAGCGCGAGCAGGTGGAAGGGGTTCCGGACCAGCCACAGCTTTCTTCCAGGACTCCAGTGAACGCCAGGGACGATGACGGGGAAGGGAGGACGATGAGGAACCAAATAAAAAGGGGTGAAGATGGCGATGAGGATGAAGAGAAGAGACGGTGTCTGCCGAAGCGCAGTAGCTTCGCTACCCTCACGTCTAGGACTCGTGCAGGATAAAGAGTTGATAACAGGATCCTTCAGGGACGTGGCCCTCACCACACCTCAGCACTGGGCGGCCGTAGGTGGACAAAACGATGAAAAGGAGAAAGGATGAAGCGATGAAGCGATGTTGATTAACTGAAGGAAAAATATGGAGTGACGTTCGACCGGTTGAAAGCTCATGAAGTCGCAAGTTGAATGTGGAGTCTCGCGAGAGGTCAGTGCTAACACGGGTTGCACGCATTTCACGAGTAGGTTGTCTCCATTAGGTGAAAAGAAGGAGAAAGACCTCGGGGTCCTTTGCGATCGAGTGGTAGACGGTGCCTTTCTCTGTCTGTTCAGAAGAACAATGTCACAAACTCGTGACACTGTCACTCTCTGTGGTGTTTTCATCTTGGTGGCATGTCGCTGTCACTGTCACTGTCTCACAACATCTCTTTCCATGTCTGGCTTTTTATTTCTATTTTTCCCACAGGCGGCGGTGTCAGACCTGAAGACAGTGGTGGAAAACAAGAAAAAGGCATCAGTGGCTTCACCCAACACTTTTGAAAGGTGAGCACAGTGAAGATGTTACCCTTTTGAAAGGTGAGCACAGTGAAGATGTTACCCTTTGAAAAGGTGAGCACAGTGAAGATGTTACCCTTTTGAAAGGTGAGCACAGTGAACATGTTACCCTTTTGAAAGGTGAGCACAGTGAAGATGTTACCCTTTTGAAAGGTGAGCACAGTGAAGATGTTACCCTTTGAAAAGGTGAGCACAGTGAAGATGTTACCCTTTGGAAAGGTGAGCACAGTGAAGATGTTACCCTTTTGAAAGGTGAGCACAGTGAACATGTTACCCTTTGGAAAGGTGAGCACAGTGAACATGTTACCCTTTTGAAAGGTGAGCACAGTGAACATGTTACCCTTTTGAAAGGTGAGCACAGTGAACATGTTACCCTTTTGAAAGGTGAGCACAGTGAACATGTTACCCTTTGGAAAGGTGAGCACAGTGAAGATGTTACCCTTTGGAAAGGTGAGCACAGTGAAGATGTTACCCTTTGGAAAGGTGAGCACAGTGAACATGTTACCCTTTGGAAAGGTGAGCACAGTGAACATGTTACCCTTTGGAAAGGTGAGCACAGTGAACATGTTACCCTTTGGAAAGGTGAGCACAGTGAACATGTTACCCTTTGGAAAGGTGAGCACAGTGAAGATGTTACCCTTATGCTGAAATTAAGACAAATTAATGTCAATGCTACATAATTGGCGAGTAATCATGAAGAAAAAAGTCTTGGGACTCAAATGTGTTGAAAGTTTCTAGAGTTCTTAAAGCATTTTTTTTTTAATAAGAAAATAAAAAGAATTTTGATTCAGGTTGTGTAATGAGGCAGGCTGTAATTCCCACGTCATGGGGATGGGCAAAGGAAGAGGTGATATAAAACAACATAACAATCAGTAATGAATAGGGGATGGGCAGGGGAAGAGGAGATATAAAACAACATAACAATCAGTAATGAGTAGGGGATGGGCAGGGGAAGAGGAGATATAAAACAACATAACAATCAGTAATTAATAGGGGATGGGCAGGGGAAGAGGAGATATAAAACAACATAACAATCAGTAATGAATAGGGGATGGACAAGGGAAGAGGAGATATAAAACAACATAACAATCAGTAATGAGTAGGGGATGGACAGGGGAAGAGGAGATATAAAACAACATAACAATCAGTAATGAGTAGGGGATGGGCAAAGGAAGAGGAGATATAAAACAACATAACAATCAGTAATGAATAGGGGATGGACAAGGGAAGAGGAGATATAAAACAACATAACAATCAGTAATGAGTAGGGGATGGACAGGGGAAGAGGAGATATAAAACAACATAACAATCAGTAATGAGTAGGGGATGGGCAAAGGAAGAGGAGATATAAAACAACATAACAATCAGTAATGAGTAGGGGATGGGCAGGGGAAGAGGAGATATAAAACAACATAACAATCAGTAATGAGTAGGGGATGGGCAAAGGAAGAGGAGATATAAAACAACATAACAATCAGTAATGAGTAGGGGATGGGCAGGGGAAGAGGAGATATAAAACAACATAACAATCAGTAATGAATAGGGGATGGGCAAGGGAAGAGGAGATATAAAACAACATAACAATCAGTAATGAATAGGGGATGGACAGGGGAAGAGGAGATATAAAACAACATAACAATCAGTAATGAATAGGGGATGGACAGGGGAAGAGGAGATATAAAACAACATAACAATCAGTAATGAATAGGGGATGGGCAAAGGAAGAGGAGATATAAAACAACATAACAATCAGTAATGAATAGGGGATGGACAGGGGAAGAGGAGATATAAAACAACATAACAATCAGTAATTAATAGGGGATGGGCAGGGGAAGAGGAGATATAAAACAACATAACAATCAGTAATGAATAGGGGATGGGCAAAGGAAGAGGAGATATAAAACAACATAACAATCAGTAATGAATAGGGGATGGGCAAAGGAAGAGGAGATATAAAACAACATAACAATCAGTAATGAATAGGGGATGGACAGGGGAAGAGGAGATATAAAACAACATAACAATCAGTAATGAATAGGGGATGGGCAAAGGAAGAGGAGATATAAAACAACATAACAATCAGTAATGAGTAGGGGATGGGCAAAGGAAGAGGAGATATAAAACAACATAACAATCAGTAATGAATAGGGGATGGGCAAAGGAAGAGGAGATATAAAACAACATAACAATCAGTAATGAATAGGGGATGGACAAGGGAAGAGGAGATATAAAACAACATAACAATCAGTAATGAATAGGGGATGGACAGGGGAAGAGGAGATATAAAACAACATAACAATCAGTAATGAATAGGGGATGGACAAGGGAAGAGGAGATATAAAACAACATAACAATCAGTAATGAATAGGGGATGGACAGGGGAAGAGGAGATATAAAACAACATAACAATCAGTAATGAGTAGGGGATGGACAGGGGAAGAGGAGATATAAAACAACATAACAATCAGTAATGAATAGGGGATGGGCAGGGGAAGAGGAGATATAAAACAACATAACAATCAGTAATGAATAGGGGATGGGCAAAGGAAGAGGAGATATAAAACAACATAACAATCAGTAATGAATAGGGGATGGGCAAAGGAAGAGGAGATATAAAACAACATAACAATCAGTAATGAATAGGGGATGGACAGGGGAAGAGGAGATATAAAACAACATAACAATCAGTAATGAATAGGGGATGGACAGGGGAAGAGGAGATATAAAACAACATAACAATCAGTAATTAATAGGGGATGGGCAGGGGAAGAGGAGATATAAAACAACATAACAATCAGTAATGAATAGGGGATGGACAAGGGAAGAGGAGATATAAAACAACATAACAATCAGTAATGAGTAGGGGATGGGCAAAGGAAGAGGAGATATAAAACAACATAACAATCAGTAATGAATAGGGGATGGGCAAAGGAAGAGGAGATATAAAACAACATAACAATCAGTAATGAATAGGGGATGGGCAGGGGAAGAGGAGATATAAAACAACATAACAATCAGTAATGAATAGGGGATGGGCAAAGGAAGAGGAGATATAAAACAACATAACAATCAGTAATGAATAGGGGATGGGCAAAGGAAGAGGAGATATAAAACAACATAACAATCAGTAATGAATAGGGGATGGACAGGGGAAGAGGAGATATAAAACAACATAACAATCAGTAATGAATAGGGGATGGGCAGGGGAAGAGGAGATATAAAACAACATAACAATCAGTAATGAATAGGGGATGGGCAAAGGAAGAGGAGATATAAAACAACATAACAATCAGTAATGAGTAGGGGATGGACAAAGGAAGAGGAGATATAAAACAACATAACAATCAGTAATGAGTAGGGGATGGACAAAGGAAGAGGAGATATAAAACAACATAACAATCAGTAATGAGTAGGGGATGGACAGGGGAAGAGGAGATATAAAACAACATAACAATCAGTAATGAATAGGGGATGGACAAGGGAAGAGGAGATATAAAACAACATAACAATCAGTAATGAATAGGGGATGGGCAAAGGAAGAGGAGATATAAAACAACATAACAATCAGTAATGAATAGGGGATGGACAGGGGAAGAGGAGATATAAAACAACATAACAATCAGTAATGAATAGGGGATGGACAAGGGAAGAGGAGATATAAAACAACATAACAATCAGTAATGAATAGGGGATGGACAGGGGAAGAGGAGATATAAAACAACATAACAATCAGTAATGAGTAGGGGATGGGCAAAGGAAGAGGAGATATAAAACAACATAACAATCAGTAATGAATAGGGGATGGGCAAAGGAAGAGGAGATATAAAACAACATAACAATCAGTAATGAATAGGGGATGGGCAGGGGAAGAGGAGATATAAAACAACATAACAATCAGTAATTAATAGGGGATGGGCAGGGGAAGAGGAGATATAAAACAACATAACAATCAGTAATGAATAGGGGATGGACAGGGGAAGAGGAGATATAAAACAACATAACAATCAGTAATTAATAGGGGATGGGCAGGGGAAGAGGAGATATAAAACAACATAACAATCAGTAATGAATAGGGGATGGGCAAAGGAAGAGGAGATATAAAACAACATAACAATCAGTAATGAATAGGGGATGGGCAGGGGAAGAGGAGATATAAAACAACATAACAATCAGTAATTAATAGGGGATGGGCAGGGGAAGAGGAGATATAAAACAACATAACAATCAGTAATGAATAGGGGATGGACAGGGGAAGAGGAGATATAAAACAACATAACAATCAGTAATTAATAGGGGATGGGCAGGGGAAGAGGAGATATAAAACAACATAACAATCAGTAATGAATAGGGGATGGGCAAAGGAAGAGGAGATATAAAACAACATAACAATCAGTAATGAATAGGGGATGGGCAGGGGAAGAGGAGATATAAAACAACATAACAATCAGTAATTAATAGGGGATGGGCAAGGGAAGAGGAGATATAAAACAACATAACAATCAGTAATGAATAGGGGATGGGCAGGGGAAGAGGAGATATAAAACAACATAACAATCAGTAATGAATAGGGGATGGACAAGGGAAGAGGAGATATAAAACAACATAACAATCAGTAATGAGTAGGGGATGGACAGGGGAAGAGGAGATATAAAACAACATAACAATCAGTAATGAATAGGGGATGGACAGGGGAAGAGGAGATATAAAACAACATAACAATCAGTAATGAGTAGGGGATGGACAGGGGAAGAGGAGATATAAAACAACATAACAATCAGTAATGAATAGGGGATGGACAGGGGAAGAGGAGATATAAAACAACATAACAATCAGTAATGAGTAGGGGATGGGCAAAGGAAGAGGAGATATAAAACAACATAACAATCAGTAATTAATAGGGGATGGGCAGGGGAAGAGGAGATATAAAACAACATAACAATCAGTAATGAATAGGGGATGGGCAAAGGAAGAGGAGATATAAAACAACATAACAATCAGTAATGAATAGGGGATGGGCAGGGGAAGAGGAGATATAAAACAACATAACAATCAGTAATGAATAGGGGATGGGCAAAGGAAGAGGAGATATAAAACAACATAACAATCAGTAATGAATAGGGGATGGGCAAAGGAAGAGGAGATATAAAACAACATAACAATCAGTAATGAATAGGGGATGGGCAGGGGAAGAGGAGATATAAAACAACATAACAATCAGTAATGAATAGGGGATGGACAGGGGAAGAGGAGATATAAAACAACATAACAATCAGTAATTAATAGGGGATGGGCAAGGGAAGAGGAGATATAAAACAACATAACAATCAGTAATGAATAGGGGATGGGCAAAGGAAGAGGAGATATAAAACAACATAACAATCAGTAATGAATAGGGGATGGGCAGGGGAAGAGGAGATATAAAACAACATAACAATCAGTAATGAATAGGGGATGGGCAAAGGAAGAGGAGATATAAAACAACATAACAATCAGTAATGAATAGGGGATGGGCAGGGGAAGAGGAGATATAAAACAACATAACAATCAGTAATTAATAGGGGATGGGCAAGGGAAGAGGAGATATAAAACAACATAACAATCAGTAATTAATAGGGGATGGGCAAAGGAAGAGGAGATATAAAACAACATAACAATCAGTAATGAATAGGGGATGGGCAAAGGAAGAGGAGATATCAAGAAACATAACAGTAACAATCAGAAATGAATAGGGAAAAACATGTTTAGGTTTTGAAAATATCAAATTGCAGGGTTTCTGAAAACGTACAGATTGTGCATATTTGCGTACTGGACCTCTCAAATCACCCCCTAGAATCTCAAACCATGTGTGAGATTTACCTTTTAAAATCTCAAGTAGGGGGTGAGATGACGCATTAAAATTATGATTTGTGTGTTAACGAAAATCATTACTTTTCAGTAAGTTAATGGCGTTGCTCCTATTTCAGTCGTCTGCTAGGCCTCTACTGCCACACGCTGCAGTTGCTCGCCTGGGTCTCAAATTTCAGTCGTCAGCCTTTAATTTTTTTAATTTTTTTAAAATGCTATTTCTACTCAGTTTTTCTGTCCTATTTTGCTACCTTCTTGTCGTCGCCACACTGAAGACGGGCTTATGGCCAGAAACGTTTGTCTTGTTTCCAATAAAAGGGACCCTAACCCTAACCCTAACCCTATTTTGCTACCTTCTTGTCGTCGCCACACTGAAGACGGGCTTATGGCCAGAAACGTTTGTCTTGTTTCCAATAAAAGGGACCCTAACCCTAATCCTATTTTGCTGCCTTCTTGTCGTCGCCACACTGAAGACGGGCTTAAGGCCAGAAACGTTTGTTTTGTTTCCAATAAAAGGGACCCTAACCCTAACCCTAACCCTATTTTGCTGCCTTCTTGTCGTCACCACTCTGAAGACGGGCTTAAGGCCAGAAACGTTTGTTTTGTTTCCAATAAAAGGGACCCTAACCCTAACCCTATTTTGCTACCTTCTTGTCGTCACCACTCTGAAGACGGGCTTAGGGCCAGAAACGTTTGTTTTGTTTCTAATAAAAGGGACCCTAACCCTAACCCTATTTTGCTTCCTTCTTGTCGTCGCCACACTGAAGACGGGCTTAGGGCCAGAGACGTTTGTTTTGTTTCCAATAAAAGGGACCCTAACCCTAACCCTAACCCTATTTTGCTGCCTTCTTGTCGTCACCACTCTGAAGACGGGCTTAGGGCCAGAAACGTTTGTCTTGTTTCTAATAAAAGGGACCCTAACCCTAACCCTATTTTGCTGCCTTCTTGTCGTCACCACTCTGAAGACGGGCTTAAGGCCAGAAACGTTTGTCTTGTTTCTAATAAAAGGGACCCTAACCCTAACCCTAACCCTATTTTGCTACCTTCTTGTCGTCGCCACACTGAAGACGGGCTTATGGACAGAAACGTTTGTCTTGTTTCCAATAAAAGGGACCTCAATCTACCAGCCTCGAATTGAGTGTTTTTTGTGCTTTAGCTGGTCCTAGTGGTCATTTATATTCTTAAGAAAACTATATTGATACAAAAAAAGTAAAAGAAAACATACATTGAAGCACTTTAGAAAATTTAAGAAATCCCAAAAGAAGAGAAATACTTTGTGATCTGTATGTAACTGAGGGACCCCCCCCCCCCCCCCCCCCCACACACACACACACACATACACACACACACACAACACTGTTAACCAATGAGAATTAACGCTGTCTGTTTTAATTCCCAGGAACGCTGCCATGCGCAGTCTGCTGTCAGTGACGGTGCCTGGCCCCCCCTTTTCCACCCCCCACGACGCCCATAATAACCAGCAACATCATGGACACGACGCCCATAATAACCAGCAACATCATCGACACGACGCCCATAATAACCAGCAACATCATCGACACGACGACCATAATAACCAGCAACATCATCGACACGACGACCATAATAACCAGCAACATCATGGACACGACGACCATAATAACCAGCAACATGGACACGACGACCATAATAACCAGCAACATCATCGACACAATGACCATAATAACCAGCAACACGCCGACCTTGGCACATACCTCACCAAGGTCAGGCATGGCAGCAGTGAAGAGGCTCCAGGGGAAGAAGACGATGTGAGCGACAGTGACGCTGGAAGCCTTGCACCTTCTCAAAGTGTCTTCAGTCAGGGCAGGACGCTCAATGGGTTGGACTTCTCCAACAGGTTTTCCTTTTTCCCTCCACACGCACAGTCCTCCCAGAGTGAGGACAGCAGGGACACTGCGTCTCCCCCCAAGTCAGTGACCAGAAAAGTGGCCACGCTTCAGTCCAGAACTAACGCTGTCACTGATACGACGTCGCTGCTTCACAAACTGTCGGCACAGGCCGGGTTTTTGTCCTCGGGGCTGGCACAAACCGAAACCGTGCCAAAACCGATTCGTGGAGATGATCAGGATGAAAATGTCAATGAAAGTTCGTTATTATCGTCATCAGTGTCACGACCTCAACCTTTTGTGATTGGAGGAAAGAAATTGACTGAGGATGATAAAGAAGACGATGATGATGATTCATCCGACACGCTTGAAAACGATGACGACGATGATGATAGAGTGCCCTCGGGAGATGATGATGAAGAGAAGGCGGGAGAAAAGAGATCATTGAGGAATCCAATGTCGGCTCTGTCTGTTGACGAGGTGGACGTGGAATTCAACACCAACAGCAATAACATCAACAGCAACTACGACGATGATAACAGGATTGATGCGGGTGGTGATGACTGGGGCGATGATGAGGAATGGACCAGCAGTGCTCCCCAGGTTGTGGACAACAAAACGGCAAACCACACAGGTGAGTTCAGCATTCAATCAATGCTCCCCAGGTTGTGGACAACACACCACACAGGTGAGTTCATCATTCAATCAATGCTCCCCAGGTTGTGGACAACAAACCACAGGTGAGTTCATCATTCAGTCAATGCTCCCCAGGTTGTGGACAACAAACAACACAGGTGAGTTCATCATTCAGTCAATGCTCCCCAGGTTGTGGACAACAAACCACAGGTGAGTTCATCATTCAATCAATGCTCCCCAGGTTGTGGACAACACAGCATCAGACAAGACAGGTGAGTTCATCATTCAATCAATGATCCCCAGGTTGTGGACAACAAACCACAGGTGAGTTCATCATTCAATCAATGCTCCCCAGGTTATGGACAACACAGCATCAGACAAGACAGGTGAGTTCGAAAACGAAAACGAAAACAAAATTTTATTTAACCAGGGAAACATGAGATAAGCAATACAATGCTTTTTTTCCACCCAGCCCTGGGGCAAATAGAACATTCAATAACAAAGTTAACTAAGTTAACTAACGCATGCAAAAGTGAAAAGGCAAATGGGTTACACAAAAAGAAAGAAACGCTTGAAGTAATTACAGGTGAGGGGGGGGGGAGGAGGGGGGGGGGGGGGGTAAGGAAGGAGAATAAGGGGGAAGGGAGGGTATACTGAAGCATGTCACAACACACATAACACATGAGTAATAATAGTAAAACATAGGAGAGGAAGAAGAAACACAAAAAAAAATTACATTTGTTCTTTAAGATTTTGAAATAGAATATTTGTATATGCCTTTTTGAAAGAATTCATGTCAGCTATTTGTTTTAAATTAGATGGCAAAGAGTTCCATAGAGTCCCACCCGAGTACGTTAAACTGGTTTTAAAAAGATCAGTTCTGGGCTTGGGGACAAGAATACTGTTTGTATATCTAGACTGGTTGAGTGGAAATCTTTTGATTAAGGTTGCAGGTGCAAAACCGTTTATAATTCTGTACATCATGACTGCTTTATTATACCGAAGCTTATCTGTGAAAGGAAGAATATTTAGTGAGACGTAATCTTGAAATGTTAATGAAGACGATTTCAAAAGACATGTTTTTAGAGCTCGTTTATGAACACTTATCAACGGCTTTAGGGTGTTAGCACTACTTGAATCAAAGAGAGTTGATGCATAATCTATGTGAGACTGGATGCATGCGTGGAAGAAATGCTTACGTGCATCAATATTAAGAAAATGCTTTATCTTAGAGAGCTGGAAAACTTTTTGAGATACTCGTTTGCTTAAGCTACTAATATGGGAGGACCAAGTAAGGTTGTTATCTAGAGTAATCCCTAAAACTTTATGTGTGTTGACTTCTTCAACTGGCTTATTGCGAATATATATTGGGGGGATAATACTTGTTATATTTTGTCGCTTTTGCCGTGACGTTACAATCATATACTTAGGTTTTTTTATCATTTAATGCCATATGATTAAGTTCTGTCCAGTCAAGTAGCTGATCTACACTTTCTTGTAAACTAAAGGTTAATTGATTGAGATTGGTATGGTTTGAATGGATTGATGTGTCATCTGCAAACAGCTCACTAGGGTTTTTAATATAAAGAGGAAGATCATTAATATAGAGCAAAAACAGAAGAGGGCCCAGAACTGATCCTTGTGGTACACCAAAATGTATAGGTAAAAAATTTGATTTTTTGTTATGCAAGAAAACAGACTGTTCACGATTTGAAATAAATGATTTCATGAATTTAAGAACAGAGTTAGAAAGTTTATACACAGCTAGTTTCCGTAATAATAATTTATGGTTTATCACATCAAATGCTTTTGCGAAGTCTACGAAAATAACACCAGTAAACTTTAAATCATCCAGATTTGATAACCATTGATCAACAAGGTTAGTAAGGGCAGTATGGCATGAGTGGTTAGATCGGAAGCCAGATTGGTTTGGATGAATCAAGTCATATTTGGAAATATGGGATGTTATGTATTTATTAAAGTGTTTTTCTAAAGGCTTGGAAAGAACAGAAACAAGCGAAATAGGTCTGTAATTACTAGGG
>CM065702.1:1397509-1410009 GCA_017654935.2 Phymorhynchus buccinoides
TTTTTGATGTTGTTGTTGTTGATGTTGATGTTTCCAGCAGCAGCAGATGCTTCGTACAGCGTCATCCAGCACCATCGGTGATGGCGTCCAGTCCAAGGTGAACAGTGAAAGACGTCGTTGTTGTTGTTCATGTTGTTGTTCATGTTGTTGATGTTGATGTTTCCAGCAGCAGCAGATGCTTCGCACAGCGTCATCCAGCACCATCGGCGATGGCGTCCAGTCCAAGGTGCTGAGGGAAAAGCTGGCACAACTGGAGGCTGAGATTGAGACATTCAGAACGGAAAACGCTGCACTGGTGAGGCTGAGGAGAGAGAGAGAGGAGGTGAGTATTACACTGTCACAGTTAATCATCATTCATTATTACTTACATGATACTGAACTGGAGGCTGAGATTGCGACATTCAGAACGGAAAACGATGCCCTCGAGAGACTGAGGAAGAGAGAGAGGAGCTGAATGTGACTGAAAAATATCATGATTATCCTAGTTCATGAAATAGCGCAACTCTTAGATTGGCAGCCATACACTTTTAGTGTAGATAATTAACGTTTAATCTATTTCTTTTAACTTAAAAATAAATAATAATAATTGATAGTATTTCTATAGCGCCTTTCTATAATTATTTTACACTCAAGGCGCTTCCATTCACTGATACACCCGCAGTCGCACAAAAACATTATCACCCATTCATTCACCCAGGTACCAGATCAAGAAGGAAACATTTACAAACCGAATGAGCTTTGAAAGTAGTGTGTCTTGAGTTTAGCTTTGAAAGTAGAGATAGTTGGTTCATGGCGGAGATCGACTGGGAGGGAATTCCAAACAGCAGGGGCACTGAAACTGAAACTGCGGTCACCAAATGATTTTAGATTTGTTTTTGGAACTTTCAGAAGTTTTGTGTTTGAGGACCTGAGTGAGCGGGAAGGAGTGTAGGTGTGAAGAGCTCTGGAGAGGTAAGGCGGAAGGGTCTGTTCAAAGTGACGGAAGGATAGAACAGCCAGCTTATTCTGAAGGCGGAACTGCACAGGGAGCCAATGGAGCTCCATCAGAAGTGGCGTGACGTGATCACGCTTGCGCTTACGCAGTATGAGGCGGGCTGCACTGTTTTGAACTCGCTGAAGGCGAGTAATTTCGTCTGTAGGAAGGCCAAAGAGAATGGAATTGCAGAAATCTAAACGTGAAGAAATAAAAGCTGCGACAAGGCGCTTGCATGAGTTAGCTGAAAGAAAAGTCCGAATGGATGCAATACGTCTGAGCTCAAAGAAACAAGAGCGACAAATGCTGCTGATATGGTCATGCATAGAAAGAGTCTGGTCAATCGTCACCCCGAGGTACTTGACAGATGGTTTGAACTGGCAGTATTGGCTCCAATGTCTGCTGACTCACTGTTTATTAATGCAAGGCGACCAGCAGAACCAACAGGCAGAACCTCTGTCTTGTCTGTGTTGAGCTTAAGCTTGTTACTGTTCATCCATCCTAATACATCGGTGATGCACATCTCGATGCCAGACAGAATGGAAGGGAAACTCTCAGGGGCACTACTTTGTGACAACTCAGTGTCGTCAGCGTATTTGTGAAAATCACAGGAATGTGCAGCGATCACATCAGACAACGGCTGTGAATAGAGCGTGAAAAGAACAGGGCCCAACACTGAGCCCTGTGGCACTCCGTACATGAGGGGTGAACGAGCTGATGAAACTCCATCTATAACAACAGAGAAATGGCGGTCAGATATGTAGGATTTAAACCAGTTGAGGATAACGCCACGTATCCCACAGGTCACTTCTAAACGGGTCAGAAGGATGGAATGATCAAGCATATCGAACGCTGCGCTGAGGTCCAAAAATGCTGTCAGAGAAACAAGCCTCTGATCCGTCTTCAAAAGAAGGCCGTTCATGACACTCAGCACAGCAGTCTCAACACTGTGATTCTTCCTGTAGGCTGACTGATGCTCCTCAAGCAGGTTGTTATGCATTAAGTGTCTCTTCAGCTGTGCCAAGACGACTTTCTCTAAAATCTTGGCTATGAAAGGAAGATTTGACACTGGTCAATAGTTTTTTAGATTGTTGCAATCAAGTCCAGGTTTCTTAAGAATAGGGGTGACAATAGCATCATTGAACTGTTCGGGAAAAACACCCGCAGAAAGAGAAGCATTAACAATGTTAGTAATGTGTAAAACAAGATCATCAATACACTGCTTTGTAATGGAAGTTGGGATAGGGTCAAGATTACAGGTCTTGGATGGTGACTTCATAATCAGTTCACGTATGTCCGTCTCTGAGACAGAGTCAAACTTGTCAAAAAGAGGGCCTTCGTAAACAGAAAAGGACGGGGGGTCACAATGGTGGGAGTCTAGATCATTACGAATGTTACTGATCTTTTCAGCAAAATAATTACAAAACTGCTGAGATTGTTCTGCGGTTGGAATGTCAGATGGCATAGCCTTTACTTTACTTTTACCTAAGAGTTCGTTAGTAACAGAAAACAACTGTCCACGAGAGGAGGAAACAGCAGCATCAATCTTACCAGTATAAAACTGCGTGCAAGATTGCTGGAGACAGTCACTGGCAGCCTCCATCTTGGCATCATACAGCTGTCTGTGCACAGTCAAGCGTGTCCTCCTCCAGCGTCGTTCAGCTCGCTGCCGCTTGCGTCGCGCCTCCCTGACGTCGTCGGTCATCCATGGGGCAGAGGGGCGGTCACGCACACACCTGGTGACAGAGGGGGCGTGACGATCCAGGATCTGCTGCAGGCCCTGGTTGTAGGCGTCGACGAGGGACTCCACTTCAGGGTCAGGTTCAACGTTGCCAGCCAGAGCACGAACGTCTGATTGGAAGGCATCAGGGTCGATGGCTTTCAGGTTCCTGGACGTCACGAGCCGCTTAGGAGGTGGTGGCCTGGACACCGTCAGGCTGCAGACGAGGAGAAAATGGTCAGAGAGACTGGCCATGTCCTGCACTGCCTCCACACCCAGGAGGCTGGAGTCACTGCGGACCACCACCCAGTCCAAAGTGTGGCTGGCGGTGAGTGGGTATGGACACCAACTGGGAGAGGCCAAAGTCACCTAGCACAGTCTTCAGGTTCTTCACTTGAGGGTCAGACAAGTTATCAAAATGAAAATTGAAGTCGCCTATGAACGAAACGTCACCACGTGAAGAAGCGTAGATCGACAACAGTTCTGGGAATTCCCGAAGGAAAGCAGAGTTTGACAACTTGTTTTTCTTGCTAGGCGGGGGTCTATATAAACAAACACACGTGGCAGTTACTTTATTTAGAGTGACACACATTTCAACCGCTTCGAACGAAGAGAAGTTGAGGGCTTTGACAGACAGCGAGGGTGAGAGGTGTGACCGGACAACAACAGCAATACCACCCCCCTCCCCGCAGCACGGGGGAAAGAGTGGCAGACATAGCCGGCAGGAGTCATGCATGCGATGCAGGCTTCATCACCTTGGGTGTACAGCCATGTTTCTGTCAGCATGAAAATGTCAGCATTGTGTTGTTGGATGACTTCGTGAATCTTTGCAGGCTTTGGTCGGCACGATTGGATGTTTTGACAGAGCAGCTTTAATCCGTGGTGTTTTGATGGATTCTTCTTTTTCCGGTATCTTTTACGAGGCAAGTTCACACCGATGCTAGACGAACGGAGACGAGCAGTGAGGTCAGGGGTCAAACGCGACGGCTTCACAGCCAACAGTTCATCCCGACTGTAGTGCAGACGCACCGGTAGATTTCGCTCACCTTCAATCGGCCGTTGTTGTTGTAAATTGTCACACTGCACGTGCTGTGAACGCTGATCGTCTATCAACAATGGCGATGACACTTTGTTCATTTGAATGACTTGTGCAGAAAATAAAATGGCCAGGAAAACAAATGGCAAAGGCAATGGGGCATAAAAAGCCCACCAAATGAATGAGTCACACATCTTGAAACACTTGTCCAAAACTCTCCACACACCAAGCACCACAACCATACAAACAAACACAAAACCTGCGGAGGTCAAGCCACTCGAACCTTCACGGCGAACGACATTCCTACTACTTGATACCATTCTGTCTTCCATATTCCATCGGTTTGTACACCCCCACGAGTATTAATGTTAACTGTCTGTGTGACATTAAGTAATTGACTTTCAAAGAACCCATTCAGTGGCCTTCATCTGCACCTTCTGGTGTTTCTTTCCATTACCAAGTAACACTTTCAAAGAACCCATTCAATGGCCGTCATCTGCACCTTCTGGTGTTTCTTTCCATTATAAAGTAACACTTTCAAAGAACCCATTCAATGGCCGTCATCTGCACCTTCTGGTGTTTCTTTCCATTATAAAGTAACACTTTCAAAGAACCCATTCAATGGCCGTCATCTGCACCTTCTGGTGTTTCTTTCCATTATAAAGTAACACTTTCAAAGAACCCATTCAGTGGCCTTCATCTGCACCTTCTGGTGTTTCTTTCCATTATAAAGTAACACTTTCAAAGAACCCATTCAGTGGCCTTCATCTGCACCTTCTGGTGTTTCTTTCCATTATAAAGTAACACTTTCAAAGAACCCATTCAGTGGCCGTCATCTGCACCTTCTGGTGTTTCTTTCCATTATAAAGTAACACTTTCAAAGAACCCATTCAGTGGCCTTCATCTGCACCTTCTGGTGTTTCTTTCCATTACCAAGTAACACTTTCAAAGAACCCATTCAGTGGCCTTCATCTGCACCTTCTGGTGTTTCTTTCCATTATAAAGTAACACTTTCAAAGAACCCATTCAGTGGCCGTCATCTGCACCTTCTGGTGTTTCTTTCCATTATAAAGTAACACTTTCAAAGAACCCATTCAGTGGCCGTCATCTGCACCTTCTGGTGTTTCTTTCCATTATAAAGTAACACTTTCAAAGAACCCATTCAGTGGCCGTCATCTGCACCTTCTGGTGTTTCTTTCCATTATAAAGTAACACTTTCAAAGAACCCATTCAGTGGCCTTCATCTGCACCTTCTGGTGTTTCTTTCCATTATAAAGTAACACTTTCAAAGAACCCATTCAGTGGCCGTCATCTGCACCTTCTGGTGTTTCTTTCCATTATAAAGTAACACTTTCAAAGAACCCATTCAGTGGCCTTCATCTGCACCTTCTGGTGTTTCTTTCCATTATAAAGTAACACTTTCAAAGAACCCATTCAGTGGCCGTCATCTGCACCTTCTGGTGTTTCTTTCCATTATAAAGTAACACTTTCAAAGAACCCATTCAGTGGCCGTCATCTGCACCTTCTGGTGTTTCTTTCCATTACCAAGTAACACTTTCAAAGAACCCATTCAGTGGCCGTCATCTGCACCTTCTGGTGTTTCTTTCCATGACCAAGTAACACTTTCAAAGAACCCATTCAGTGGCTTTCATCTGCACCTTCTGGTGTTTCTTTCCATGACCAAGTAACACTTTCAAAGAACCCATTCAGTGGCTTTCATCTGCACCTTCTGGTGTTTCTTTCCATGACCAAGTAACACTTTCAAAGAACCCATTCAGTGGCTTTCATCTGCACCTTCTGGTGTTTCTTTCCATTACCAAGTAACACTTTCAAAGAACCCATTCAGTGGCCTTCATCTGCACCTTCTGGTGTTTCTTTCCATTATAAAGTAACACTTTCAAAGAACCCATTCAGTGGCTTGTACATAATCAGTCTTTTCCAATTCACTAACTTCTCTTCCCTTGCCTTATGTAAGGTCAATCAGAAGCGTCATGTTTTTAGTAGGATTATGCTGACTTCCAGTTCAAGGGTTATCTTCTTCACTCATTATGAGAAGCAGAACAACACAGTTATGATTTATTATGATAATTATGTAAATTCCATTTTCAAGACCGACCCTGTGAACCTTTAGTTGTGATTTTTCTGTAAAAACTTGTGCTGCGATCTTCCGTGTACATGTGTTAACGTATCTAAGCATTGACTTATTTTGTGGAACAAGTTAGGAATTGCATCTCTGATAGTCATCATTGCAAGAGAACGATCCTTGGTTCTCATAATGTTTGATGTTTTCATTTCCATCCTAAGTGTTACTGCTTGCTGTCTTACTGGACCTTCAAGCCATATTACTGTTGGTTCTCATAATGTTTGATGTTTTCATTTCCATCATAAGTGCTACTGGTTGCTGTTTTACTGGGCCTTCAAGCCATATTACTGTTGGTTCTCATAATGTTTGATGTTTTCATTTCCATCATAAGTGCTATTGTTTGCTGTCTTACTGGGCCTTCAAGCCATATTACTGTTGGTTCTCATAATGTTTGATGTTTTCATTTCCATCATAAGTGCTACTGCTTGCTGTCTTACTGGGCCTTCAAGCCATATTACTGTTGGTTCTGAACACACGTGTACTGAGCTAAAGACTGAGATTCAGCAGTATGGACATGCTGCCAACAACACACACACACTTACACACTGTCTTCAAAATTAATGATTGAAATTAGAGTCTGGAGTTTCAGGGAGTGAACAAAATGACAAATGATTTTATGTATTTTGTCATGATGCATAATTTCCTATATCATTGTTTGTGTGTTGGTCGGCGCTCTTTTGCTGTCTCAGGACCGACATCTTGGAACAAATTTCCTCTTTCCCTCTGTCAGCGACCGACCCTCTCTGCTTTCAAATCTAACCTCAAAACCCACCTGTTCCCCCGTCATTGAGGCTCCACTCTCTTTCTCTTCTCTCTCGATCTTGCCTTTAGGTCTGTTTCTGCTGTATGCCATTGATGTCATACGTGTGTGTTCGCTTTCTATTGCATTTTTTGTTTGAATGCGTTATGAATGCTAACGTGTGTGTGCGCTTTGATTTGATTTATATCAAGATTCAGCGCCGTATAAATACTGTATGTTGTTGTTGTTGTTGTCGTTGTTGTTGTTGTTGTTGTGTGTGTGTATGGGTGTGTGTGTTTGGCTAAATTTATCGGAGTGGGGAAGAACAACTGAAAGTAAAGACTGCCCCATTGGAGCTGGCGATCAAATTTTGAATCCTTCCTCGTTGGTCCACTGTCTGTTGCTATTTTGTATCCTTCCTTGTTGGTCCACTGTCTGTTGCTATGTTGTATCCTTGTTGGTCCACTTTCTGTTGCTATTTTGTATCCTTGTTCGTCCACTTTCTGTTGCTATTTTGTATCCTTCCTTGTTGGTCCACTGTCTGTTGCTATTTTGTATCCTTCCTTGTTGGTCCACTGTCTGTTGCTATGTTGTATCCTTGTTGGTCCACTTTCTGTTGCTATTTTGTATCCTTGTTCGTCCACTTTCTGTTGCTATTTTGTATCCTTCCTCGTTGGTCCACTGTCTGTTGCTATTTTGTAATCTTCCTTGTTGGTCCACTGTCTGTTGCTATTTTGTATCCTTCCTCGTTGGTCCACTGTCTGTTGCTATTTTGTAATCTTCCTTGTTGGTCCACTGTCTGTTGCTATTTTGTAATCTTCCTTGTTGGTCCACTTTCTGTTGCTATGTTGTATCCTTCCTTGTTGGTCCACTGTCTGTTGCTATTTTGTATCCTTCCTTGTTGGTCCACTGTCTGTTGCTAATTTGTAATCTTCCTTGTTGGTCCACTTTCTGTTGCTATTTTGTATCCTTCCTTGTTGGTCCACTGTCTGTTGCTATTTTGTATCCTTGTTCGTCCACTTTCTGTTGCTATTTTGTATCCTTCCTCGTTGGTCCACTGTCTGTTGCTATGTTGTATCCTTCCTTGTTGGTCCACTGTCTGTTGCTATTTTGTATCCTTCCTTGTTGGTCCACTTTCTGTTGCTATTTTGTATCCTTCCTTGTTGGTCCACTGTCTGTTGCTATTTTGTATCCTTCCTCGTTGGTCCACTTTCTGTTGCTATTTTGTAATCTTCCTTGTTGGTCCACTTTCTGTTGCTATTTTGTATCCTTCCTTGTTGGTCCACTTTCTGTTGCTATTTTGTATCCTTCCTTGTTGGTCCACTTTCTGTTGCTATTTTGTATCCTTCCTCGTTGGTCCACTTTCTGTTGCTATTTTGTATCCTTCCTTGTTGGTCCACTTTCTGTTGCTATTTTGTATCCTTCCTTGTTGGTCCACTTTCTGTTGCTATTTTGTATCCTTCCTTGTTGGTCCACTGTCTGTTGCTATTTTGTAATCTTCCTTGTTGGTCCACTTTCTGTTGCTATTTTGTAATCTTCCTTGTTGGTCCACTTTCTGTTGCTATTTTGTATCCTTCCTTGTTGGTCCACTTTCTGTTGCTATTTTGTAATCTTCCTTGTTGGTCCACTGTCTGTTGCTATTTTGTATCCTTCCTCGTTGGTCCACTTTCTGTTGCTATTTTGTATCCTTCCTCGTTGGTCCACTTTCTGTTGCTATTTTGTATCCTTCCTTGTTGGTCCACTGTCTGTTGCTATTTTGTATCCTTCCTCGTTGGTCCACTTTCTGTTGCTATTTTGTATCCTTCCTCGTTGGTCCACTGTCTGTTGCTATTTTGTATCCTTCCTTGTTGGTCCACTTTCTGTTGCTATTTTGTATCCTTGTTCGTCCACTTTCTGTTGCTATTTTGTATCCTTCCTTGTTGGTCCAGTTTCTGTTGCTATTTTGTATCCTTCCTTGTTGGTCCACTTTCTGTTGCTATTTTGTATCCTTCCTTGTTGGTCCACTTTCTGTTGCTATTTTGTATCCTTGTTCGTCCACTTTCTGTTGCTATGTTGTATCCTTCCTTGTTGGTCCACTTTCTGTTGCTATTTTGTATCCTTGTTCGTCCACTTTCTGTTGCTATGTTGTATCCTTCCTTGTTGGTCCACTTTCTGTTGCTATTTTTACTTTTAGGGTTTAAGCAAGCTGAAGGAGGAGATAGCGCGCTTTGACCAGGGAAAGACAGAGGAACTGAGAAGACTGGAGGAATTCAAAGCCCAGGAAATGAAGAAACTCAAGTAAGAGAGAGAGAGAGAGGGGGGGGGGGGGGGGGGGGGGGGGGGGGGGGGGGGGGGGGGGGGGGGGGGGGGGGGGGGGGGGGGGGGGGGGGGGGGGGGGGGGGGGGGGGGGGGGAGGGGGGGGGGGGGGGGGGGGGGGGGGGGGGGGGGGGGGGGGGGGGGGGGGGGGGGGGGGGGAGAGAGACAGAAAGAATGATGAGAAGACTGAAAGGAATTCAAAGCCCAGGAAATGAAGAAACTCAAGTGAGAATAATAAAACAATCCAAAATATTGCCATTTTAAACAAGTGTTTGCTTTAAGATCATTGGGCATAGGAACAGAACTAGCTCTGCTAAACAAGTGTGTGTTGTTCTATGATCATTGGGCATAAAGAACAGAACTAGCTCTGCTAAACAAGTGTGTGTTGTTCTATGATCATTGGGCATAAGAACAGAACTAGCTCTGCTAAACAAGTGTTGTTATGATCATTGGGCATAAGAACAGAACTAGGTCTGCTAAACAAGTGTTTGTTGTTCTATGATCATTGGGCATAGGAACAGAACTAGGTCTGCTAAACAAGTGTTTGTTGTTCTATGATCATTGGGCATAAGAACAGAACTAGCTCTGCTAAACAAGTGTTTGTTGTTCTATGACCATTGGGCATAAGAACAGAACTAGGTCTGCTAAACAAGTGTTTGTTGTTCTATGATTATTGGACATAAGAACAGAACTAGCTCTGCTAAACAAGTGTTTGTTGTTATATGATCATTGGGCATAAGAACAGAACTAGCTCTGCTAAACAATTGTTTGTTGTTCTTCCAGACCTGCCAACCTTTCCGCATGAGCAGAATTTATTCCGCTCAGACTACATTTCTTCCGCCCTTCTGTTCAATTCCATAAAATTCCGCTTTCCAAACTTTAAAAAAAATGTTTTGGAACACACAAATTCTTCGTCTTATATACAAAGCAGCACAGCTGCTGTATAACCGACTTTCCAGTTTTCGTTTGCGCACTTCCATCAAGATGGTGATTGACACATCGATGTATGTGAGACTCTGGGGAGAAAAGAAAGAGAATAGACCAATATTTCTGCCTAGATTACATGGGAAAGTATCTGTGCATTCAGAGATCAAGCAAGTGTGCATCATGCTTGATGTATGATGTGCTCACTACACTAAAAGTCTCCTATGGAGGGTGTCAAGACATCAAATGCCACATTACTTCTCATCGTCTTATCGAAACTGCAAACTCCCAGACTTCGTCTTCCACTGTTACCGACTTTTTCAAGCCAACGGAAGGAAAGGAGAACAAAGATGAACTTGAATTGATTCATTATCTTCCTTCCAAATATTATTATTTAAGTAATCTATGGCACCAACCGTCTTGGTCTGCCCAAATAAAAAGGGCAGAGGAACAAACCAAAAGCTTCTATTGTGTTAGGAATAGTTGTGACACTTCCAGACAAGACTTGTTTTAACAAGACAAGTTCACAAGGATGAAAATTGCTTGCTTCAAATTATGTTTAAGCGCGAAAGGTAAGATGCCGCGTCAAAATTCCTCTTAGCTCCCAGAAATTCCTCTTTCCTGCTACAAATATTCCTCTTTGGTCTGTTAGGGGGTTGGCAGGTCTGTTCTTCTAAGATCATTAGGCATAAGAACAGAACTAGCTCTGCTAAACAAGTGTCTGTTCTTCTAAGATCATTAGGCATAAGAACAGAACTAGCTCTGCTAAACATGTGTCTGTTCTTCTAAGATCATTAGGCATAAGAACAGAACTCGTTCTGCTAAGCAAGTGTTTGTTGTTCTATGATCATTGGGCATAAGAACAGAACTAGCTCTGCTAAACAAGTGTTTGTTGTTCTATGATCATTGGACATAAGAACAGAACTAGCTCTGCTAAACAAGTGTTGTTATGATCATTGGGCATAAGAACAGAACTAGCTCTGCTAAGCAAGTGTTTGTTGTTCTAAGATCATTGGGCATAAGAACAGAACTAGCTCTGCTAAACAAGTGTTTGTTCTAAGATCATTGGGCATAAGAACAGAACTAGGTCTGCTAAACAAGTGTTTGTTGTTCTAAGATCATTGGGCATAAGAACAGAACTAGCTCTGCTAAACAAGTGTTTGTTGTTCTATGATCATTGGGCATAAGAACAGAACTAGCTCTGCTAAACAAGTGTTTGTTGTTCTATGATCATTGGGCATAAGAACAGAACTAGCTCTGCTAAACAAGTGTTTGTTGTTCTATGATCATTGGGCATAGGAACAGAACTAGGTCTTCTAAACAAGTGTTTGTTCTATGATCATTGTCATTGGGCATAGGAACAGAACTAGGTCTTCTAAACAAGTGTTGTTGTTCTAAGATCATTGGGCATAGGAACAGAACTAGCTCTGCTAAACAAGTGTTTGTTGTTCTATGATCATTGGGCATAAGAACAGAACTAGCTCTGCTAAACAAGTGTTTGTTGTTCTATGATCATTGGGCATAGGAACAGAACTAGGTCTTCTAAACAAGTGTTTGTTCTAAGATCATTGGGCATAGGAACAGAACTAGGTCTGCTAAACAAGTGTTTGTTCTATGATCATTGGGCATAAGAACAGAACTACATGTTTTAGGAATTTTCTATCATTGTATTTAACAGGCTTAAAGGCGATGCAGTTTATGATATCACTAATAATATGGTGAAAAATTATTATAATAAACTTTGAATTTGAAAACTATATGGTAAACGTCAAAATAAAATTGTCAATGTAGGATGCTTTTGATTTTGCAGACATGAGCGCAAGCTGTTTGAGACGTACCAGAAACAAGTGCGGGCCATGCCTGACAAGAAGGAGAGAGAGGAGATTGAGACACTGAAGAGACAGGTTAGAGAGAGAGAGAGACAGAGATACATACAGGGAGAGAGAGAGAGAGAGAGAGAGAGAGAGTGAGTGCAGGCCATGCCTGATAAGAAGGAGAGAGAGGAGATTGAGACACTGAAGAGACAGGTTAGAGAGAGAGAGACAGAGATATATACAGGGAGAGAGAGAGAGAGAGAGAGAGAGAGAGAGTTACGGCATGAGAGCCGTACGGGCCATGCCTGATAAGAAGGAGAGAGAGGAGATTGAGACACTGAAGAGACAGGTTAGAGAGAGAGAGACAGAGATACACACAGGGAGAGAGAGAGAGAGAGAGTGAGTGCAGGCCATGTCTGACAAGAAAGAGAGAGAGGAGATTGAGACACTGAAGAGACAGGTTAGAGAGAGACAGAGATACACACAGGGAGAGAGAGAGAGAGAGAGAGAGAGAGTGAGTGCAGGCCATGTCTGACAAGAAGGAGAGAGAGGAGATTGAGACACTGAAGAAACAGGTTAGAGAGAGAGAGAGATACATACAGGGAGAGAGACAGAGAGAGAGGAGAGAGAGAGAGAGAGAGAGAGAGAGAGTGAGTGCAGGGCCATGTCTGACAAGAAAGAGAGAGAGGAGATTGAGACACTGAAGAAACAGGTTAGAGAGAGACAGAGATACACACAGGGGGGAGAGAGAGAGAGAGAGCGAGAAGAGAGATGTCTTGAAAAGTGCAGGCCATGTCTGATAAGAAGGAGAGAGAGGAGATTGAGACACTGAAGAGAGACAAGGTTAGAGAGAGAC
>CM065702.1:1415009-1425009 GCA_017654935.2 Phymorhynchus buccinoides
GCCGTGAGGCTTTTTAGGAGTCCCATCGTTTTAAACTTTGGCAGGTATTATATAGGTCAAGGTTTGTACGGCTAAAAACATTTCCTATGAAATAAATTAATCAAAGCTCCTGAATATACTAATAAATTTTGGAAATTCATCAAGACGATTTTTGAAGATGTTAGTATTTGGTGCACATTTTAACTGAAAAGGAAATTCATTCCACATGTTAGCAACTCTGTTACTGAATTTTTTTTTTCTAATATTAGTATTACACCTTTTGATAAATATCTTCCCATCAGAATTTCTTGTCAGATTATACTGTGGTGATTCAAAAAAATTATCCCATGACAAATCAATGGCCATTAAATAATTTGTAAGTTTCAATAAGATCCCCCCTAATTCTTCTTCCCTTTAATGAAAACAAATTGAGATACAAAAGTCTATTTTCATGACATATTTTTCACTGCTTTACAAGTTTAGTAGCTCTGCGTTGAACTTTTTCTATTGATTTTGACTGGTACTTAAATCTTGGGAACCAAATAATATTGCCATACTCTAAATGTGGCCTTACTAATGCTTTATATAATTTATTGAAAATATCACAGTTCATACTTATAAATGTTCTTTTGATTAGACCAATCATTTTATTAGCTTTATTAATACAATTTTGAATGTGTGTGTCAAAAGAAAAATGTTTGTCAAAAGTCACTCCAAGGTCCTTTTCATCTTCACATGTTGTCACAGAGTATGATGCATTGTTCTTGGTCATGGTATATTCAATATGGGGATTATTTTTTCCAGCATGCATAACCTTACATTTATCAGTATTAAAATACAGATTCCATTTATCACTCCATTCTTGTAGATTAGTTAAATCCCTTTGAAGTAAATAACTATTACACAAATGTAACTGATTTATTGAAAATCTTTGTATCATCAGCAAATATTTTGCATGATGATTCCACACACTCTGGCAAGTCATTAATAAAAAATAGTAAATAAAAGAGGTCCTAATATGCTCCCCTGAGGGATTCCACTCAGTACTTTAGCATCTGATGAGTATTTCTCACCAACTCGAACCTTTTGAGACCTGTCAGTTAAGAAATCTTTTATCCAGCCATGTATATTCCCAACAATCCCATAAGATCTGATTTTCATTAGGAGTCTATTATGTGGAACACTGTCAAAAGCTTTTCTGAAATCTAAATAAATTATATCTATTGGATAACCATCATCTAATAAGTCAGTAATTTCCCCCATAACCTCCATAGGCTGAGTCATGCAAAGCTTTTCTGAAATCTAGATAAATAATGTCTATTGGATAACCATCATCTAATAAGTCAGTAATTTCCTCCATAACCTCCATAAGCTGAATCATGCAAGATCTTTTGAGTCTAAATCCATGTTGACATGTGGCATATAGTTTATTATCATTCATATTGGCTATAATTGCATTTCTAATAAAAGATTCTAAAACTTTACATAAAATACATATTAACCTTTAGCACACTGCAGGCGCACTGTGTCGCCGAGCAGATTCTCTCCCCTGTAACTGCAGGCGCACTGTGTCGCCCAGAGAGGGGTACCCCCAAACCAATGCTTCGCGGACCTTATTTCTGTTACTAATAATAGAAACTACCTCACTTTAGCTTCAGAACAAGGCTCTGCTCCTTGCTTCTCTTCCGGCAAGCCGCCATTTGCTTTTTTAGTTGTTGTATTGAATTTTTCAAAAGTTTCAATCGGTCAGAAAGTAAAGTTCACTATCAAATATGGCGGACTTTAGTGTTGGCGAAGCTTCCTACTGGAAATTAGCGTCAATGTTTGTTTAAATCATGAATTCTTAGGCTTTGTTAGGTCGGATATTGACAGTGAAAGGGTGATAGAAGATCGTAATGCAGTAGAAGGGGGGGTAGCCGATGTCAGTGTGACTCGATGAAGACGATCCGATATCGATTCGAGCCGTGATTGTGATTTGGTACCGATTTTGACTACTAGGTTGAATTCAAAGAAAATTTTGCCTTTCATAATATTCTTAATGATATTTCCGTGAGTTATTTCGTTAAAGGGATCTTAGACATGAGTTAGTTAGTCAGTGGGTGAACTTTGAAGCAGATGGCACTCATTCCGACCGTGCCGAAACAGTAAGTCAACACTTTCGCTTTGTTGATTTCGCTTCTTTTTTTTTTGGGGAACAACAAAACATACACGGACAACAAAATACATCATATCAAAACTTTCCTCAATCATCTCTTTATTAGTATTCCAATAATCAAGTCTGCACACAACACACAGAGAAAATTAGAGCATTTTTAATCAAGTGGGTGTAAGCGTTTTTCCACCGCAGAATGCAGTGGCAGAGTATGGAATGTCAGCAAAAATGCAGTGTGCTAAAGGTTAAGCTTACCAGTCTATAATTACCTGGGTCAGACCTGGAGCCCTTCTTAAAAATGGCTGTAACATAAGCTTTTTTCCAATCAGTAGGAATTACTCCAGATTCTAGGGATTTATTAAATAATGATGTTAGAGGAATAGATAATTCGCTTGACAGTTCCCTTAGTACTCTAGGAGGAATACCATCAGGGCCTTGTGCTTTTGAGGCATCCAGTTTCTTTTTTAAAAATTCAACTGCTTGGGGAGTAACTCTTATATCTGAAATTGAAACACCGCCTGAATTAACACAATCTGACAATAATGGTGGATTTATAACATCCTCATCCGTAAACACACTAGCAAAGAAATGATTTAATGTTTCAGCTTTATCCTCGTCAGTTACAGCGTACTCACCGTTATCTTTTTTAAGAGCACTAACTCTGACATTGGTTTTTGACCTTTCATTAACATATCTCCAAAATGCCTTTGGATTTGTTTTACAATTATTTGCGACGTTCTTTTCATAGGTTTTCCTTGATTTTTTAATTGATTTATTCAATTTATTTATTGATTTTCTATATTTTTTATAGGCCGGCCCCTTTTTAATTTTTTAATTTTTTCTGGATGCTATATAAGCTTGACCTTCTATAGTTTGCAGAAATTTTGAATATTGCTTATGTTTCTTTTTAACACTTTTTTATTTACCCAAGATGACTTTGAATTCCCAGTGTTGGTTGGCACTGTAGGTATATGATTCTCCATATTAACTTTAATAAGATCGCGGATGACAACCCAACTATCATCAACATTCAGTTCATCCAAAGTTGAAAGATCAAACTTACTTACATCTACTCTCATTGCTGAATAATTACCCTTATTTAATTCATACTTACACGTATACTTTCTTTTTGTTGCTATTTTAACTCTAGGCACATACAGGTCAAATAATAGAACATCATGGTCACTTTTACCTAAAGGGTCCCTATGTGTTATATCTGATAGAAGACTATCTTCATTAACAAATACTAAATCGTCCATTGTCGGTCTTTGATTTACCCTATGTCTTGTTGCGTGTGTTACTTTCTGGATTAGCAATGCATCTCTAGTGCATTCTACAAACTCATGAGTTATGTTTCCCTCAGCATTCCAAACCTCATTCCATCTTGCATTAGGAAAATTGAAATCGCCCAAAACACAGACCTTATCAAATTTATACACAACCAACAAGCACTGACTCATCACCACCACCTCTAAATGTACACCACAGACTCTCTTTAAAAGATGAATTATTTAGCTCTTCAAACTCCCTAGCGTTTAATGTCTTATCAAAATGTAAGATTATTCCTCTTTTAGGGTCCTTGTTAAAAAACATATCATAATTAGGTATCTCATATTCAGAGGTACTGGGAGAGTGGGCTTGGTTTTTAGGTAGTACCTCAGTGAAACCAATAATATTTGGTTTAACATCTATCAATCTAGCAAGTAACTCATCTTTTTTGTTTAAAAACCTGTCAACGTTACTGTACATAACTTTACAAGAATCTACAAAAATATCAGAATAAGAGAAAGAAGTAGAACGATTCTGATTATTAACAGTAGTATTTACACTATGTACATGCGACCCATTGTTAAGTCACTGTCTGTCAGTCTTGTCAGTCCCTTTCTCGGCCTCAGCCTGGGCTGGTGCACGAGGAGGTGACTGACCGTCCTCTGTCGGTGTCACTGTCCTGTTGTCGTCTCTGTCCTTCCCTGTAGTTTATCATTAAGTTATGCTCTCCCTGCTCTTTTCTGACTGATTTCCTCTCTGAGTTTTCTGATGTTCTCTCTTTCCTTTGGGGTTTGGTCTTCATTTATGTACACTCTTTTCTGACTCTGATTTCCTCTCTGAGTTTTCTGATGTTGTCTCTTTCCTTTGGGTTTGGTCTTCATTTATGTACACTCTTTTTCAGGGTGGCACGTTTTTGTTCAGGTTTGCAACATTCCTCATTATCTTCTTTTTGGTTTCCTCTGTTTTCACTGACATCTTTAACAACCTTGGTTTAGCATTTGAACCAGCTCTGATTTGTCCTAGTCTGACTGGGTCATCCACTTCTTCCACTTTGATATCATCCGATATCTTCCCCACCAGTCTTCTTACCCTGTCCCTGTCCTCTTTCTTTCTTTCTTCACTTGTGTCACACTCACTTTCAGGTAGGCTAGCAACTATTATGTTCAACTTCCTTTTTTCCTTTTCTACCATCTCAGACATGTATTCACCCACTTTCTCTTCAACCGCTTCCACTATCTTTTTTTCAATCGCTTCCGTACTACAAGCAGAGTGCTTTTCCTCAAAAGTATTCATCCTTCTCTTTAAATCATCCAGCATTTTCAGCACATTGTCTAGTTTGTCCTCCATGCGAGAGGAAACCTCAGTTCTGCCAGATTCTCTGCAATTCACACACAACCAAACCATGTAGCTACCACCCTCCTTCAAGCTTTTGTACTGAGCCCCCGTAAGACCCGAACAACTTTAGTGACACCACTGCTTGCAGCCGTGACACTCAATCACATCCCCTCCCTGTGTTTCTAGTGCATCCTCACAAGTAACACAAATCCATGGTGCGTTAGGATCAATTTTCCCACTACCTTTCCCATCATTGCCACCGGACGCCCGTCCTGGTGAATCGGTCTTGGAGCGTCTCCTTTGCGCCTTGGTCATCTTACCAGAGTTAAACATGTCAAACATTCAAAATAGAATCAAAAACGAAAGTAGGCCTAGACCAAAGTAACACTTGTATGAAATTGAAAACCAGAACACACAATAGCAAGTTATCAACAACAGACGAAATGAACAAAAATAAATGAGTCAAATAAATACCTGTAGATCCCCGTGTTAATTGTAAGAAGTGCATGATAATAAATTAGAATGGTGCAAGCAGAAGAGAAACAAACACAAAATGAGTCAAATAAATACCTGTAGATCCCCGTGTTAATTGTAAGAAGTGCATGATAATAAATTAGAATGGTGCAAGCAGAAGAGAACGAAAACAAAATGAGTCAAATAAATACCTGTAGATCCCCGTGTTAATTGTAAGAAGTGCATGATAATAAATACCTGTAGATCCCCGTGTTAATTGTAAGAAGTGCATGATAATAAATACCTGTAGATCCCCGTGTTAATTGTAAGAAGTGCATGATAATAAATTAGAATGGTGCAAGCAGAAGAGAAACAAACACAAAATGAGTCAAATAAATACCTGTAGATCCCCGTGTTAATTGTAAGAAGTGCATGATAATAAATACCTGTAGATCCCCGTGTTAATTGTAAGAAGTGCATGATAATAAATACCTGTAGATCCCCGTGTTAATTGTAAGAAGTGCATGATAATAAATTAGAATGGTGCAAGCAGAAGAGAACGAAAACAAAAGTGCCGTCAACGCCGCCGGTCGTCAGTAACTGAAGTGTGAACACTCGTCCAAACTCAGGCTGGCAACAAAAACTTCCAAATTCGTCTCAAAACTGCATTTAAAAGCCAAAGGATATACTCCCTTGCATGTTGGGGCATAAACGAGCAACTTTAAACTTTCATTAACTGGAAGCTGCTATATAAAGATCCAAAAATCACTGAGTAAAAAAAATGCAGCTCCATCTTGGACCGTGACCTTGACCGTCCATGCAAAAAGGACATTTCTTATCTTGAACATTGGGACTGAATCTGTGAATATTTTCATTGAGTGGAAGAACACAGAATCTAGCTTGAGATAGAGCGACCCTAAAACAGTATGTATCAATGTAACTAAAGTATATTTCTTTTTCAAAGACAGTTTTAAATGAGCGATAACATGAATATATTTCACTGTCTCTAATATGCCCAGACCAATTTTGAATAAGCATGTCAATTAGTCGTTGCCTAGGGATAACTAGGAAAGCGCAAATATCACCAATACCCTGTTGCAACCAAATGAAATTAAAACCAGTTTCACACAACAATTCTCTTACCTGTAATACCCAGCATGTTTTGCCATTGAAATCAAGTAGTAGTTGCGTTTCATATGCTTGACGAGACAACCTACGTTGTTCCATGCTAAGCAGTTTAAACCAGTATCTGATAGCACGAACATTAGAATTGATGTAGAGTGGATACCTACCCAGACCTCCATACACAAGTATATACCGATGTACAAGTAGTGCAAAGAGGTCTACCAGCCGTGAGATATAAAACAATATCCAGAGATATCATTTGCATATATTAACCCATAGGCTTAGTGTCAACGTGCGTGAGAAAAGGTGTAAGAATACACCGTTGCTATTAGAAACTTGACGTCACAGTTATATATCTCACGGCTTGTACACTCGCACGCGACTATCTGCAGTACTCAAACCATATTTTCTTTATTTGCATCAAGTGATGTTTAGTAAAACAAAAAGCCCAAACATACTCCTAACCCTGTGACTTAACCCGATAAATGCAAAAGGTTGTTTCTGATGAACATTTTACATTGGAAAAAAAATTGTGAATAGTAACTTTTAGTGAAATTGCAAATGATAAAAATAGCGGCCAGCAACCTTAGCTCAAGTTAGTGTCACTGCAAATAGCGCCTTCTGAGCAGGACACCCAAAAACGTCATCTTAGTGAACTTACGCAATCACTGAAATTACGTCATCATTGAAAGTTCGTCATTGGCGAACTGACAATAACTATGGCCTGTGATTGCAGTGTAAAACAAATATGTCATTGTAAAGGCTATTTTTTTATACAGCAAATTCCAGTAGGTTCATGTTTCGATTAATAATCAGTTTCCTTTCATAATGTATCAATGAGCAAGATCAAAATAGCTCACGACTTTCTAACTTGGAGAACTATATTATTTGTGGATGAGTGGGATTTTCTTGCTACAGTGAAGTGGTTAGTATTATTTTAGATCTGCATGCATGGCCGTCTCGCTTCTTCGTTGCGTGTTTGATTATCACCTGAAAGAGGTAAAATATCAGTATATATCTGTTATTAAGATTTGCGAGTGTGATATTGCTTTGATCCTATCTCAAGTGGCTTGCTATTTATCACACGAGGTCGGAGGGACCGAGTGAGATAAACAGCAAGCCACTTGAGATAGGATAAAAGCAATATCACACTCGCAAATCCCAATAACTGATATTATTTGGTGTTTTTAGTGGAACGCCCAAGAAACGCTTACAAACCATTAAGTGGACTTTTTCCAAATGCTCAAGACGATTAAAACCCCAGACTACAGACGAGTATAACAACATAGAATTGATTTTAGCATCAACATTTTTGAAGTAAATCTGGTAGGAAAAATTGTTGTTTTTCTGAAAAGCTTTTATCAAACTAACAGCCGCTTTTTTCCCTTTCAGTACTAAATGCTCAGTTCCAATCCGTGGGCTAAGCTTTGTAGTAAAAATAAAACCCAACTAGCAATGTTTATTCACAACTTCTAGTTTAAAGAACTAGAACTTCCTTCAAAGAATCATTCTTCATTTTTACCAAGGAATCCCCCCTTTCTGAAAACCATTATTTTGGTTTTGTCAATATTAACTTTCAGCTTCATATTAACACAACATCTGTGGAGAACATTCAGCTGGTTTTGAAGGCCTACTGGTGTTGACGATAAAAGAACAACAGGGAGAGAGAGAGGGAGGGAGGGAGAGAGAGAGAGAGAGAGAGAGAGAGAGAGAGAGAGAGAGAGAGACTCAGACACTTTATTTTACAAGGATAAGAATTTAGGCTGGGCCTAGTCTTCCATTCTGTCCTTGGTTCTAAGCATGCAATACATAACTAATACTATAAATGAACATTGAGACACAGGAACATCGCCAACAGAAACAACGATTAACAGTAATATAGCAACGACATGGTAGACAGAGCATCAACATCAGCAATAAAAACAAACAAAACTGAAAACTGACCAACCGAATAAACAAACAAGCAAATAAGTAAATGCAAAACACCTCTGTCACTACAATTTACTTCTCCTACTACCATTACTACTCCTACTATTATTGCTGTTACTACCACCATCACCACCACACCACTACTACTTCTACTACTACTACTACTACTACTACTACTACCTCCATCACCACCATCACTACTACTACTGCTACCACTACCACTACTACTACTACTACTACCTCCATCACCACCATCACTACTACTACTACTACTACTACTACTACTACTACCACTACTACTACTACTACTACTACAGTGCCACAGTAATATAACAGTGACATGGTAGGCAGAACATCAACATCAGTAATAAGAACAAGCAAAACAGAAGCCAACCAACCAAACAAAGAAATAAATGAAAGAAAGAGAGAAAAAATGACTTCCACCACAACTTTCTTCATCTACTACTACTACTACTACTACTACTATTTATTTATTTTAAAAACTTATATAGTGCATAGCCTTAAAGCTCAATGCGCTTTACAAAAACAATAGAAAGTTACAAAACAAGCACCAAAAAATGTGATTCACACACACACACACACACACAGGCGCGCAAGCGGAAACATGCAGAATATATGCATATTATATCAACAATACACATTGAATGAAGAAAATGTACAATGACTCCTTATCCATGTAAACAATCAAAACTACAACCTTTAACTAACAATAGATGGGATGCACGCACATTCGCACACACACACACACACACATACTCCAGTGTTTCCCATAACGCACATATGTGCGTCCCTGAAGCACAAAAATCACAGAGGGACTCTTTGATTTCAGCTCTGGGCGTCCCATGGGACGCACACTTTTTTCAACAGACCGAGACACTCAGCAGGGTTCATTCTTGGCGTCGGTCATTGACTCATAAACCTTCGATTTTGACCGATAGTTTTAGCAGGCAGGCGGTCATCTGACCGATTGATTTTTCGTCAAAGCAGTCAACAACTTGAAGGATTCTGTCGTCTGCTAAACTTAGTTCTTCCGCAGACTCGGACCATAATCAGAACTAAAAAGTTGTATCTGGCGAAACGAACGCCGAAACGAAGAAATGGCGGCATTGCACATTCGGTAAAGCTTTTCCGATCCAACTTTTTGAAGACCAAATAAAGTTCCAGCGTGACCTAGTCTTCTAGTGCTAAACAAGATCGTTCTCGGCCTTTTGACAACAATTCGTGTTTAAAACCAGCCGTGCCTCCCCAAAAGAAGCCACGAGTAGGAAAGGGGCAGAAGAATATGTTTGCTAGATTCGGACTCGCTCAGACATCGTCTGCAACTTGTAGGATCGTTGGAATTAGGTCAAGCCACCCCAACTTTTCCATCAAAACTCCGAACCCGATTTTCGCTTCGTGCCACAGCGGTCAGTCTGTTTGCTTTGGTTTTCCTGGTTGTCAGTCTTGTTTCTGACCATCCGGGGTTTTCCTTTCTAAAGCAGACACATGTCCGGTCATTCCAAAACGATCTTTGTTTACATCTGAATGCTTGTTCGCGAGAGTGAACTTGTGCTTCAAATTTTAGGTCTGATTTCTTCGTTGACCAAATCTGAACGTTTTTTGCAAGTTCGACATAGGAAAAAGCAGCAGCATCAAGCCGTTCTTTTAGAGATGTGAATGGCATCATCTCAAAAACATAAGCTACTGCATATGCAAGTGTGTGTGTACGCTTGTGTGTCTGTCTACCTGTCTCTGTCC